>VDFB02389350.1:0-10613 GCA_007258455.2 Sequoia sempervirens | reverse complement strand
TTATTGGGAAAGGAAAAGGTTTGATTGTAGAATTGAAATCTCAGCTCTCTGTGAAGTTTGAAATGAAAGATCTTGGTGTAGCAAAACACATACTTGGGATGGAGATAAGAAGAGATCATGAGAACAAAAAGCTATGGCTTAGCCATAGTAAGTATGTTTGTTCTATTTTGCAAAGGTTCAACATGCAGGATTGTAAACCACTTTGTGTTCCTATTGCATTGGGAATGAAGTTCTCTATTTCACAATGTCCTACATCCCCATCAGAGATGGAAGACATGAGAAAAGTGCCTTACTAGAGTGCAGTTGGAAGCTTAATGTATGCTATGGTATGTACAATACTAGACATTGCCCAAACAGTGGGAGTTCTTTCTCGTTTTATGTCTAATCCTAGAAGAGTGCATTAGGATGTAGTTAAGAGGGTCTTCAGATATTTGCAAGGTACATCAAAGTACTCTATATGTTTTCATGGTACAGGAGATCAACATTCCCTAAGTATTTGTGGTTTTGTGGATTCAGATTGGGCTGGTGATGTCAATAGTAGAAGATCCACCAGTGCATATGTGTTTACTCTTAATGGTGGTGCAATCAATTGGATGAGCAAGCGAAATGTTGTGGTCGCTTTGTCCACTACTGAGGCAAAGTACATGGCAGCTACTCATGCATGTAAAGAAGTCATTTGGTTGAAGCATTTGTGTTCATATATTGGATTGAAACACGAAGTAGTTACAATCTATTGCAACAATCAGAGTGCAATCTCCCTTGTGAAGAACCTGACTTTTCATGCCAGGACCAAACACATTGATGTTCAATATCACTTTGTAAGAGATATGGTTGATGATGGTAGGGTGAAGCTAGAAAATGTAGAGACTGTGGCGAATGTTGTAAATGCATTAACAAAGCCTGTGAGCACAAAGAAGTTTAGATGGTGTTCCAAATTAATGGCCTTTTGGCCCCCAACAATTAACTATCTATTTTCTATTAGCTCATGCAAGGTGTTCGACAAGTGGGAGAATGTTAGGAATAAAGCATTTTAAAACAAAAAGATAAAAAAAAAAAAAGAAAGAAAAAGGAAAAAAAAAAAGGAAGTGTCTCAACCTTGCATGGAAATAAAAAATAAAGCAAACCAAGAATAGAAGATTTTGTGATAGGTGAAAAGCGGCTATTTTGAGAAGTATCTTTTATATGGGGATAGAGATATGATTGCTAAGAGATTTTATTATATTTTTCTAAAAAGAAAAGTTTTATCTCTAGAAGATTCTCATATGTAATGTAATACTATATATTGATACTTTGAGATAGTCATTTGTGTGCGAGAAAGGAGAGAGTTAGTTTGCAAGTATGTATGTTGCCAGAATGTTGCTAAAATTCCTCTAAATTGAGTTGAAGTGAAGACTCCTGTAAGAACTTGCATTGCAAGTGTGTTGTAATCTATTTCAAGATTGGATAATACATTGTGCAGGTTTTGGAGTGTGGGGTTTTTCTCTTGAAAGGGTTTTCCCCACGTAAGTCATTGTGTTATGGTTTTATTGTTTATGGTATCATGTGTTTCTTCAAATCTCTTTGTAATATTTTATTTGAAATTTGCATAATCATCTTCTCAAGGTTAGCGTAGGAAGCGTTTCCACACACCTTTGCTTCCTTACAGCATGAACACATTCCTCAAATGCACATGCATAATCAACACTATCATTATTATTATTCATAAGGAAGTAAACCTGATTGAAGCCAAACACTTTGGAAGAAACTTCTTGTCTTTAACCATGACCCCATTATCAATTAACACAAATCAATATATTCTTGTCACCCATAGATTTCAGCTAATACTATTCTGTATTTGAATTTGAAAAAAAAAAAAAAAAGTTCAAAAAAATTTTATACAATTTTTTTGTCAAATATTTATGGGAAGTTAAGATTTCAAATTTTTTATTAAAAATCAATCAAAATCCTTCAAAATAGCAGTTATCCCAAAAAAAAGTTAAATTATAATCTATTAAAATATAGAGATGAGAGTGTTATTTTTACTTTTTCTTCTAATTGAACACTTATATTTACTTCCTTTTTAATGAAGCAAGATTATGACTAGTTTCGATCATTTAGTACAAATTTTGAACTTGATCTTTTATTTTGTTTGTCAAGTTATTTTTTCCTAATGATTATTTATTTGGAGTTTTTTTTCAAATGTGAAAATATATTTTATTTTTAAAAACATATATCAAAAATTAAATATATGTTTTACAATGATCTTATATAATTTTTGATATTGTGTTCAAATTTTTTTCCATATGATGTAAGATTCCCAAAATTGTAATTGTATTATATGACAAAAATTGCTAATTAAATTCATATGGCTATCAAATTTAGGCTCTGATATGGTGTGACATTTGCTTCTAAACACACATTTCAAATTGAAAATAAACTATTTCACACTTGAACATTCACCTCTATTTTCATTTTGGTCTTTCTACCATTTTGGATGGAGTCACACATAATCACATTCATAATATTAATAATTTGATTACCCTATTCCAACCCTTACTTTTCCAACCCAACCCACATACAAGCCCTATGCTGTGTTTAAAAGATCATTAACAACCAAATTCAAACTTACTAAAATCAAAATAAAGGTAGTGAACAAAATATACATGATATGTAAACACATAGAGGCAATCGTAGCAATCACACATAAATGATATTTTGAATATCCATTAATATATTTGCACAACATCTAAGAATCACCATACATAAATTTCAACAACATTGATGCTCCTATTAAAATAGATTTGGAGATATGACAAAGGCAAATCATTGAAATTATAGACACTAGAAATTGACACCTTGTCATTTTAGCCAATCACCCAACCATTTCTTTTATAACTGGTTGAATAGTCCCTATTTATCCAATTTTCTCTCATTATTTAATTAATAAAAACACTATTCATCACTATTCACCTGACCTTATTCCTAATCTTTAAATTATTAATCATTATTCTTCTATATTCCAAACTTACATAAATAAATCCAAATATTTTTTATCTAAGAACTCCCCATCCTCATCTCAAAAATTAAATAAATAAATCCAATTATTTAAATCTTGTTTCTATCCACTTTTCAATAAGTGGCTCAAAATCAACTAGCCCACCAATCCTCCACTTGCACATTGTAAACCTTCATTATTCCCCTAAAATCATGCACATTATCTATGTAAGTGTACAAAGACGTGGACCTTTATACACAAGGCATGGGCCATTATACATGTGACATGAGTCTTTCTACACATCACATGGGTCAAAGATTTTCCCATATCCCAAGGTACTCCAAAGTACCCTTTCAAAAAAATTATCCACTCCTCCCAATGGAATCCCCAACCATTGATTTCCCTTTAATCTTGGACCTCTCTACATCTATGAACCTCATGAAACAATTGTCTTCTCCCCATCCTTCTAATCCTATCAAGCAATGAAAGCCCTTGATCCCTCAAATCAATCGTATCCATCCAATCCTTCATCGAAAAAATTATAAATTGAACTCAACCCAAGCCAAATGTATCTTGATCATGAACACGATTTATGTTGTTAGTAGGGATACTCATATATCATCTTGGAGCACAACCACCATAGCTTGGTGCAACAAGGGTTGGTGTTGGTAACATTTTCTTATGTTTTCATCAATATTTTACTAATTCTTATGCTTAGTTAGAGTATTTTATATAAATGTAAATGTTTGGGTTATAACTTATTTTAAATTTTTTATAGGTGTTACATTTGCATGTGCACTTATTTGAAACACTTGTTGGAATGTGTTTCATTTTTTAATCATTTTCATGTGTTTGTATCTTTTATCTACTTGCAAGTTCTAGCTCATGAATTTTCTATGTGCTTCAACATATTTGCACCTAAATCAACTCATTTACATATCTTGTAGTGTTTTTACAATACATATGGGTATTTTGGTACACATCTTCATAGATCAACATCTATGTAACATGAATATGTAGCTTTGCAATAGTTCAATGTATCCAATTTAAGCTTAGTAGTCTATTAGGATCTCACAAACAACCTTCATATTTAGGTAATTTTCTTAGGGTTTTTGGACCTCTAATATTGTGTTTTCTAGTGGAATATCATTGGAAGGTTGTATACGTCATCATAAACTTCTTTTGTGGCACCCTAACACTATTTTTATAGGCTTTGACCAATATTTCTAGCCCTAATCATGTTTCAATGGGTTTGCAACATACAATGGTGTATCTACACCTAAAGTGGAAAATATAGAAATGATTTTCCTAATTCTAATTTCCATTACTTTCTACATGTTTTACTCTTTATTTTCTCATATATAATTATCATATAATGTTTCCTTGTGTCCACATAATTATTTCCCTAATCTATTGTGGAAGTTTGACCTTATTTTTTACAAGCTTATAATTATTTTCTAGGAATAAAAATAGAATCACAAGTCTATAACATAGCATGACATATATATGATGGAATGAAATATCTACACAATGCATATCCTTCTAAACTGCAATAAATCCACACTTTGGTTTAGAGATTCTACTCCTATTTTAATGTATCTAATTCTACAACAAAGGTAATCATATTTTTGGGATTTTAGCTTTCCTAACCCTATGCTCTTATTATTTCTTTACTATTATTTTCGATCCAACATCATCTTATGTGACATGTCCAATATATAATACATAAACTACTAAAATAATTGTACCAATTTATTGTTGAAGAGATATATTTTTATCACTAATCTAGAAACACTTCATTTGTTAATGGGAAATAACTTATATACCATACTTGTGAGGCTAACTTAAGTGTACTCTCTCTTCACATACATTTAAGTGATCTTTAGAGATCAAAATATTATGTTGGTCTCGTATCTTTTATCATTTTTATCTCAAAGGAATATAATCATGTATGTTCCCCCCTTGCACTTCATGTGATCATGGATGACCAAAAGCTATTAGTTAATTTTTTTAACGGGGGCACCTAGGGATTTAATAACTCAATGGGATGATCCCCACTTTATAATTCTAAAAATTTATAAAAAGTAGGGGTGAATCAAAAGACACATCTCTTGGAAGAAAAATCTTATCATTTGACCTAAGACCTCAAGAACTTAATACCTTGATGAAGTGAATGATATCAGTGGGATACCATCTTCTCTTGTTTATTTTATATTTTTTCCTTCATCTATAAAATATAGCCTCACATAACCCTAAACTATATCAAGTATGCACCTAGAAACCATAATTAGTCCTAGCCTAAGACCAATTTACTGTTATTTATTATATTGCACTAGATGCAAATCAGCCTAGAAATATACTCACAACATACCAATAGTTCATGATGGTATTAGACCATGGGTAGACATTCATAAACCCTCAATTGGATAGGTTGTGGGAAAGGCTCCTGTGCCTACAACCCAGGGGTCCTTAATAGGTGTTGTTGATCATGAAAGCTTGTGCTTCTCCTGAATGGCCTTATGGGAAATTCAGTAAGTGGGGAACCTACTTGTGCCTCACTGAATGACCTCCGGGATTTTTATAGAAGTCAACTCTTCCTTGTTTTGGAGAAAAGAGAGAGAGAAATGCAAAAAATAAACTAAGGTGATGCACCATAAAGTTTTTAGAACATTTCAAACCCTAGCGGGCTCTTATTTATAATGGAATGAACACAAAATGCTATAGACCCTTCATTGTTGGAAAGAGAATGAACAACTAAGGCCCATAGGAGCACATAGAAGTCATTCAAATCTCCTCGTGGGAAGCACTCATCAAGGTCTGACAGAAATAAGTAACCCAATACTAAAATAAATACTTTGGATCTTTACAGAACCATCTTGCTCTCACAACATAATATGAAAGTTAGCATAATCTTTGCAGAAAAATGAAAGAGTATTACAAACATGTTTCAATTTCTGAAAGATAACATTATTCAAACGTAGAAGGTAATGGCATAGAAAGCAATTACCAAGACTATACTTGAATTAGTTAACACAAATCATTCAACATATAAAAAAAAGAGAAAGAAAGCATGTGATAGAGGCTATGGATGCACAATCTCATATATTTCTCTTTACTATTACTTGTTCTTGCAAACATAACACAAATACAAAGGTTAGATACCAATCGGAGCAAATCATCTTGATAATATTTTAACAAGCCATAGAGAAAAACAAAGCTTTGTAAAAATGCCTCCTATATCTCTCCTCCTATTGTTCTATATCTTTAACAAGAAAACCCCTCCCCTTTTATAGGGATAGAAAGGTGCGCTAACACTAAATACTCATTACTAGTAGAGATGAAATCCCAACAAGTGTCCTAGTCTAATAACTCTGCAATATGATCAAGGATATGATTTGATCATGTCAATCTCTGCTAATGAAAGTTGAGTTGCTTCAATAATGGCTCTGGATGTTGTAGAAACTATCATGAAGATATTTTTATCAGAAGAGGATCTGAAGTCATAATTGCTTGGAAAAAATTAATCTTTTTAGTTGTAAGAAATAACATTGGGGCTGCCCAAAAGAGACTAATCCCAAAAGTGTAAGATCCATCATGTTTCTCGATAAACTCTACAAAAGAAATAATATGTTCACAGGTGAAACAACTCGCCTGAAAAAAGATGAGTGACATGGCATGTTGGCAGGTTATTTTCAAGTCCAATTGAGTAGCTTGTGGAAAATTCCCACAATGTATCCATGTGTCCTGCTTTGGTCCCAAAAGGAAAGCGATATAAAAAATCCACGCAATGACTATATGGTGCATTGCACACCTTTTTGTGGGAGTAACTATAACCATCGGGACAAGGTACCATCAAAATTCACAAAATAGAGCAAGAGCAGGAAAGAGGAGAACTACAAGGATCAAAATAAAAAGAGAAAATACTTAGAGAAAAATTACTCCACAGTTAATGGATACTCACAGGGGACCTTTACTTCCAGTGGCATGAACCCAAATATAAATATGCAACATAAAAACATAAAAGAATCCTCAAAGTTTGAGGAAAGAAATATGTAGGAATTCCTTGTCTTCATTGGATGGTAGAGAAAGTGTGTGCATTGTTTCATAGGCTTGGTCGAGATCGAGGACCTCTTTGAAGGAAGCCCCACCCCATTTTGCTAAAGAAGCTCTGATGTGGTAGCAAAGTCAGGTTGAAGGGAGAAGTTCCTTTTTCAATATCTTTAGCTGAAGGCAAGGAGCCCAAACCTTGGAGCACCAAGAAGTCCTATTGTTTGACTTTGATAGCCTCCTTGATTTTCTCTTTTGTAAGCACCCCTCCATCTAGCGAGAATAGGGAGGGTAATCCAAAATGGATTAGAACCTTAAATTCCTCCTCTCTTTCTCCAACCTTCTTAGTTACCTAGCCAATTGATACACCCCACTTTTCCGGGTGACCTGGTTGTAGATGATGATTTGATTTGATTTTCTTGTAGCTTCCCTTCAGTCTAGAAATCCAGTACCTTTTCAAGCCTCCTTGGTTACCTTATATAATTTGATTATCAAGTTGCCCGAATCTTCAAAATGAGGGGTGATTATACACAAAATTTGATTGACTGTTGAATCGACCTTTGCATCCAATTCCTATGCATTTGTCAAGAATCTCTAGGCCAATTTTAGGGCCGCTACTGTAACCATGATTCTTTCCCAATGGGAATAGAACAATCTCTAGAGTATTGGGAGGAGCTCGGATCTTCATGCCATAGCTAATTGAGACTCCTTATCCTTTACATCATGTCCTTCAATCGATCTATCTCATGGAAGGCACTTGAAAGCTCTAAGTGTAACTTCTCTACCTCTCTATTGCGAGTCTACAAAATAGAATCAATGTTTTGTTTCTCTCGTCTCTCCTTATCAGTTTCTGCTTGGGATTTTTGAAGACTTTTAGCTACCGAAGATTGGGCATTAGCCAATTCTTCCTGCATATTATCCCTTTCCTTTCCCATCTCCTATAGCTCTCTTTGTAATTTTTCACATATATTGTTTTGTCAACCTATTATGTCAGTGGACTCTTTTAGCTTCCAATGATATTCTTCAATGACTTATTACATTTGAGTCTTCACATTTTCTATCATTTTTCACTCATCTTCAACGTCATGCTCCAATCTTTGCACTTCAGTACAAAGTTGATCCCTTTCATTCTGAGTCTCCTCAAGTGACTTAGTCACTTCTCCCTATTGACCCTATGTCTAAATTAAATGGGCTATATCTATATCCTTTTCCTGATATCTGCTTGTAGTATGTCTATCGTGGCCTTCACATTCATTAAATATGCCTCACATTTTTCAATCTCTTCCCAACTTTTCATAGTCAGTGTATACCTCTTTTTATGTTGCTTTGGCAAGGCCTATGTTTTTCATGCAAGAGCACTTCGCTCAGGTTTAGACCCACAGCTTGGATCTCATAATATTTGCACTACATCCCTCCCTCCAGTTTGGATACCTATGAACTCATAGCTAAGATCATTAGAGAATTCCACTCTTCATCGAAATAAGTTTCTATCTTTTGGGTGGCTGGGTTTGTTGTGGCCTTTGCCCGCAACTTTTTCTTTCTTTCTTGTCGAGCCTGCCTAGTCAATTCCATTTAGGTCTAGAGGTTCTGCAAGGACTCAATACTTTATGCAACAATATATACACCTGCAGGGAGGTCATAGAGGGTAATAGTAGGTGTACTTTCAGCTGAGTGAGTTTGGGGGGAAGAAAAAGGAAGTGCTATTGGTGAAAAAGTTAGGATGGCATAATGACCTGAGAGGAAAAAGGAGTGCTCATTGGGGTAAAGGGGCCAGTAGGCGGAAATAGAGGCATATTCCTAGAAGTAGGAAAAGGAAACAAGACTTGTAGCATGGGTGATTTTGGATTTAAAACCTATGCCTTAGATAAAGTGATCAAAGTGTCAATTGTAGCTATGACAGAAGATGCACGTTCAACACGTGAGGTTTCCATATTGGTGGAACTCTCAAAGTTTCATGTTCCATTGGTCTAGAATGCATTTTCTTGGGTGTCCTCTTGGTCTAAAATGAGACAAGGGTTTAGGGTTTTATGCTAGGTGTGGGATTTTACTTGGCATATTTTTCTCCTTGTCTAAACCCTTGTTATTTGATCTAATACATTCATTTGGTTATCAGGCCTTTGTAGTTAGAATTTCCCATTTACCCATCACCTAATGTTCCCATTATTACTTTTGTCTAGGGATTTAATATTTTATGAAGTTAAAGGTTTGAAATATTTGGCCTTTACATCCTTTATGAAAAATGATTTTAAGTAGATTTTAAGGCCTTATCCCTCATCCTTCCTAAGCAGTCCCTCTTTTAGAACAACCTTTTATGCACGTGCAAAAATTTTCCACTTCAAGTCTTGTATTGCTTGTCATTGAAGTCTTTTTACTCATCAAGTTTATTATTGCGATGTGTAATGATCCTTTGAGTTTCCTTTGTATCGTGCATCATTGAAGGCTTTTGGTTTTCATGTTTAACTTTCTCAATGAGCAATGAGCTTGGTTCCTTTACATCACTTATCACTAAAGACTTTTGATTCTTTCTTTTCACTTCAATGAAGTGTGATGGGCTCATTCCTTCCTTTGTATTGTGTCATTGTAGAAAGTCTTATCGCTCAATTCAATTACAATGATGAGCAATATGAAATGAAAGTAATGATGGGCTATGATCTTCCCATCTATTAGCATCTAGTGCCATCGCTTACTACTCCCATTTCCAAAAGCATTTTCATCTCCAAGTCAATTATGGTGAAGAGCGATGGACTAAGGTAGACTCTTTGTATTGTTGGGAGCCTCTCTTTGTTGAAGTATGAGTATGTCTTTAAAACACTTCAACGACAAGCGATCCTGAGTATGTTGGTGAATATTCCTTCCATAAGAGATTTTCTCCTCATAGCCAAAGTTTGGGCCTAACTTTGAAATATTATTGCGATGAGCGATGGATTTCAAAAGCACTATTGAAGCATGGACCAAGAGACTAAAACCCCAAGATGATAAGCCCAAACCAAAGGTGCCTAAGGTGCCTACGAAGAAGAGAATAGTGAAGAGAGATTACTCTTGGTTCATGGAAGAATCCTCTAAGGATCCTAATGTAGAAGTTAAGCCAATTGGAAAGAGAAAAACTGGTGAAGGTGCACTAACAACTCACTTTTAGGATTCAACTTCTGGGGTTGGTGATGTAGTGCTGCCACAAAGTGGTTGGGATCTATTTTTGTATTCTTTCAAAAGGAGGTTTTCCAGTCACCTCGCCTGTCATCTATGGACTTGTGATGTTGGAAAATTGGTTTTCCCTAATTCATTTGTGGAGGTAGACTTAATGCTTGAATTGGTGAGGTGTTATGACCCTACTACCAGAACAATCAATAGGTTTCCATACTTAGTTCCCATGCTGGAAATTTTGAGAAGTCAAATAGTTGAGATTTTCAACTTGAATCTATCTGCTATTGAATCCATCAAGTTCTTTGCACTATATAATGAATATGAGAAAAATAGGTTTGGGTATAGAAAAAATGTTTTTCCAAGGCACAAGAGGTATGACCTGAAGAAGAATGGTGTGCCATTTAGTCCTCTAGAGTTAGAACCATTTGACTGTGATGATTTTGAAGACTAT
>VDFB02389349.1:0-65589 GCA_007258455.2 Sequoia sempervirens | reverse complement strand
GTGGAAGATGATGGAAGGATTTTTGGTTTATCTTGGATATGATGTTTGGAAGTCTATTAAGACTAGATACATTGAACCTATAAATGGTCCAAGTATTGCTGATGAGATCAAAGCATATGAAAGCAATGGTAAAGAGAGGTATGCTCTCTTAAATAGTCTTAAAAATTTTGAATTGGTGAAAGTTATGAGTCTCAAAAATGCTAAATCTTTTTGGGAAAGGTTAGAAAGCATTTATGAAGGAGATGATAAGGTCAAAGAAGGTAAGATGCAAAATTTGAAGATCATGTTTGAGAACTCGTGGATTCCTAAAGAAGAAAATGTCACAAGCTATATGCAAAGAGTAGATGAAGTGGTGAGCTCCATTAGAGGTCTTGGTGGCAAAATCAAAGAACTAGAAGTGGTAAAGAAAATTATTAGAACTCTTCCTAAATCTTATAGTCATAAAGTGTCTCCTATTGAGCAATTTTCAAACCTGAATCAATATACTAGAGATTAGTTGTATGGCTCTTTAATTTCCTTTGAGATGGGAGAATTTGGAACAAATAGTGGTGCAAAAGTTGAGACTTCTTTTAAGTTTGGTAAATTAGAGGAGATTAGGGAATCATATAAGAGGATCTTGATGATATAGAAGCCAAATTTGTAAGGAGAATGAAGAAGGGTACTGGTAAGTGCAATGGTAAGTTTCCTTTCAAATGTTTCAGTTGTGGAAAGATAGGTCACTATGCTTCAATATTTCCAAATAGAGCTTTGAATAACAAAAATAAGGAGAATAAAGGTAAAATAATTAAGAAAATTTATTATGTTAGAGAAGATGCAAGTATTTCTAATGATGAATCTAATTATGTAGATGGAGATGATGAATGCTTGTTAATGGCTTTAAAAGATAATTTTTTTTCTATTAAATATTAGATATGTATGAAGGAAAGCCTCTAGAGACAAAGGATAATAATGAAGGTACTTTGATATTTGTTTTTCATGCTAGACAAGAGAACTATTGGATCATTGATAGTGGATGCTCTAATCATATGACCGGTGACAAGAGTAATTTTGCTAAACTTGAAAATTATTATGGAAGATGTGTTATATTTGGCGATGATACTTCTACTAAGACATGTGGAAAGGGTTCTATTAGTTTTGATGGAAAGCATAATATTGATGATGTTTACTATGTTAAGGGTTTAAGGCATAAGCTTTCGAGTGTTCGATAAATGTGTATAAAAGGATACAATCTTATGTTTTAGGATGATGGATGTGAGATTAGAAAACGATCAAGAACTGTGGTTTCTACTAGGACATATAGAAATGTTTATCAACTTAAGGGTGTTGATGGACATTTCTTTATGACTCAAATTAATGAAAGCTAGTTATGGAATAGGAGGATGTAAAGATATCAGGTTTCCACAATCCATCAAGTGGTGCAATAAGATTTCTAGATTTGATTGTGTTTTGGATTTGATTGTGATTTGATTCAAAGTGTTGATGTGAAAAACTAAAACACAATCAAATCCAAAAATCTTATTGCACCATAGGAGGATGTGTCACATCAATTTTGATAACTTAGTAAGAATTAGTTTAGTTCAAGCTATGATAGATCTAAAAAGGACTACAAACCCAATCAATGCTATCTATAAAGAATATAAAATTATAAAATAAGAAAGAAGAAGCTTCTAAATCAAAGACTAATCTACTACCGAATTGTTGGAATTGGTACATACAGATCTTTGTGGCACTACAAGAGTAAAAAGTCTTCAAAGTGACACGTATTTCATGCTATTAATTGATGATTATTCTAGAATTACATGGGTTACTTTTCTCAAAGAAAAATCAAAAGCTCTATAAATTTTTAAAGAATTTAAAGCTATGGTTGAGAATGAAATGGATATGAAAATAAAATGTCTAAGGTCTAACAGAGGTGGAGAATTTGTTGGTGTAATTAATTAATTAATTATTACACTAGCATAAGTTAACTTAGGTCTTGCATTTAATCATTTAGTCCTAGGTTGCAATCATTTAATAAATGGGATGATATTCCCTTTCTTAGTTTGTGGGATAAGATTCCTTTTAGAACTTATCTCATCATTTAATGATCATCACCATAGGGTTCACATATTGTCACATGTTGTTAGATCAAGACACATGGCAACATCTCATGCATATTAGGGTTTACCTCTTGCCTATTTAATTAGGCATCTTGTTCATTTGAACAATATCCAATATATCTTTTATATCATATCAATATAGAATATTTATTGTGCATGCCTAGTTGCAACACTTTCTGGGTGGTTGATTATCTTTCCTGGCTCAAAGGTCCTCCATCGAAGACTGCAGCTTCAAGGACTATGCATCCATAATCTCAACATGGTATCAGAGCTTCAGTGCTGCAGACTTCTTCCCAGATATCAGAGATCAATTTTGGCATGAAAATCTTGTTGGATGTAAGCAGGTTTTTTAAAGCCATTTTTCATTTTTGCTTCAGAAATCCAGCTTCCACTTAGTTCCAGGAAAAATGATTTCTGGGTTTCGTAGACATAATCTAAACTGGGTATCTTTTAGATTTTTGATATCTTGTATGGATCTAAAGAAAATCACTGAACAAAAATAGGTGCACGTCATTTTTCTCTAGCTAAAGGTTTAAAAAAAAATATTTTTTCATTTTCTACTTGCTGGATCAAAAAAGTATTTTTGGATTTTGTTCTTAGCTTCAAAATATTTTTGGGTTTCTATTTTTGTCTGCATATTGTGAACATATTTTGCAGAAATCAAATCAAAAGAATTTGTTTCGGCTAGAAAACCCATTTCCTGCAGGCTTAATTCAGTTTTTTTGAAAAAATCATAACTTTTAGCTATGGTATTGAAAATTGGCAATCGTTGGAAAGATAACTTCATCTACTTTCTAGTGGTGGCATCCATTCTGTGAAATTTTTGCTCACAGAAAATTCTATAGTCAGCCGAAGTCAATCCTCCACTTTGGACTCAATGGCCAATATCTTCACATCAGATTGTTGAAATCCAGAAATTCTAGTGGCATTTAGGAGATATTTCAAAGCTTTTTTCATTATTCCAGATCCCTTGATCAGTTTCAGCTCCAGGTACTTTTGCATTAATTTTTTCAGTTTGGTGCATTTGCTCAATAACCTGGACATCCTGAAGCTTGGGAAAATATTTTTTGATTCGAGTAGCATCACTTCAGTTGCATATCATATTTGGAAGCTTCTATTTGTTGTTGAAGGTTAGTGTCTTTGTATTTTGTGGAGAAATTTCATTATGGGGCTTGCATATACTCCTTCTTTGGTTATGTTGCACAAGGGTAACTATCAACAATGGCGAGATGGGATCTGCCACCATTTATTGCCTCATCTGTTTGGTATAGTTCCCTGTCCAAGTGAAGGTGTTCAAAAATTTTCTTGGAGTTGCAGTAGGTACAATGTCTTGGAGATCATTGCTATGCAAGTTGATTCCGATGTTTTGAATGCTATTGATCATTATGATTGTCCTCACATTCTTTGGGATAAGCTTTGGGAGATCTATGGAGATTCAGATACTCCACCATTCCCCGTTGGTCAAGATTCAGAATGTCATTCTTCAGATCAAGTTCCCCATGATGATATTGTTATGTAGGAAGTTGATTACCTTGATCTTTCTAAAGAGGTTGACAAGGTTCCTTTCGGTGCTTCTTCTTCATCAGAGACAGTTGGTATCCCTTCACATTCAGTGATTCCTTGTCCAGAGTCATTGATTAAGGCTTCCACCATCATCATCCATCAGGACACATTCAGTTGTTCAGACTTGGCATCATAGGATGGCTTTGTTTCAGGCATCATTGACTTGGCTACTTCTACAGGTTTGGAGAACATTCTTGAGGGGGTATCACTCCTCTATTAAGAGATTTCATATCTGAGACTTCTTCCTTGTTATTCCATTCAGGACTTGAAGTTTCTTCAGCATCTACCATTGGATTTACTTTAGTCTTCTTTCAGTGGTTTTGCGGACACTTCATTCTGGGGGGTTATCAAGTCTCCATCACATCCATTCTATCTCCGTCTTTGGATATTGTTCAACATCTATTTCTGCATCATCCTGGTTTGTCACTCTCTTCATTGATTGTGGAATCATCTTCATTAGGCAAGGAGACATTTGAGCAGTGTTCAGAGACATCATCGACATCCACCTTCATCCTTCCTTCCTTCAATTCCTATCCGGAATGGGAAGCATCTCTCCACTTGCAGTTGGTTTTGTTTCTTCTAAAAGAGAGACAAGTTGTTTGTCGACATTGGATCTTGTTCTGTCTTCAAACACTTCCCTTCTTTATAGGTGATCACATTTTTGGGGGGGCTACATAGTCTCTCTCTTTTCATCCTATGGGGGGGCATTTATTGTATTGTATCCATGTGATGGATGGTGTACTTGGGGGGTATTTGGGAGTCCTCCATCCTTCCCATCCTATCTCACTTTTTTCTGCTCATCTCCTTTTTGGAGAGGGGTTTTCTTCCCACTGGGTTTTCCCCTTTTCTCTGGTTGTGGGAGATCTTCTGCATCTTCATGTACATGGGTACCTAACATGGCCTCATAGTCGGGACCCATCATCATCTTGCATAATCATTGCATTTTCCTCCCTAAGTTGAACTTATGGGGAGTGTTGTGTAATTAATTAATTAATTATTACACTAGCATAAGTTAACTTAGGTCTTGCATTTAATCATTTAGTCCTAGGTTGCAATCATTTAATAAATGGGATAATATTCCCTTTCCTAGTTTGTGGGATAAGATTCCTTCTAGAACTTATCTCATCATTTAATGATCATCACCATAGGGTTCACATGTTGTCACATGTTGTTAGATCAAGACACATGGCAACATCTCATGCATATTAGGGTTTACCTCTTGCCTATTTAATTAGGCATCTTGTTCATTTGTAACATATCCAATATATCTTTTATATCATATCAATATAGAATCCCGATTGTGCATGCCTAGTTGCAAAACTTTCTGGGTAGTTGATTATCTTTCTTGGCTCAAAGGTCCTCTATTGAAGACTATAGCTTCAAGGATTGTGCATCCATAATCTCTATCCTTCCCATCCTATCTCACTTTTTTCTGCTCATCTCCTTTTTGGAGAGGGGTTTTCTTCCCACTGGGTTTTCCCTTTTCTTCGGTTGTGGGAGATCTTCTGCATCTTCATGTACATGGGTACCTAACATGGCCTCGTAGCCCAAACCCATCATCATCTTGCATAATCATTTCATTTTCCTCCCTAAGTTGAACTTATGGGGGGTGTTGGTGTAATTAATTAATTAATTATTACACTAGCATAAGTTAACTTAGGTCTTGCATTTAATCATTTAGTCCTAGGTTGCAATCATTTAATAAATGGGATAATATTCCCTTTCCTAGTTTGTGGGATAAGATTCCTTCTAGAACTTATCTCATCATTTAATGATCATCACCATAGGGTTCACATGTTGTCACATGTTAGATCAAGACACATGGCAACATCTCATGCATATTAGGGTTTACCTCTTGCCTATTTAATCAGGCATCTTGTTCATTTGTAACATATCCAATATATCTTTTATATCATATCAATATAGAATCTCTATTGTGCATGCCTAGTTGCAACACTTTCTAGGTGGTTGATTATCTTTCCTGGCTCAAAGGTCCTCTATTGAAGACTGTAGCTTCAAGGACTGTGCATCCATAATCTCCATCCTTCCCATCCTATCTCACTTTTTTCTGCTCATCTCCTTTTTGGAGAGGGGTTTTCTTCCCACTGTTTTTTCCCCTTTTCTCCGGTTGTGGGAGATCTTCTACATCTTCATGTACATGGGTACCTAACATGGCCTCGTAGCCGGGACCCATCATCATCTTGCATAATCATTGCATTTTCCTCCCTAAGTTGAACTTATGGGGGGGTGTTGGTGTAATTAATTAATTAATTATTACACTAGCATAAGTTAACTTAGGTCTTGCATTTAATCATTTAGTCCTAGGTTGCAATCATTTAATAAATGGGATAATATTCCCTTTCGTAGTTTGTGGCATAAGATTCCTTCTAGAACTTATCTCATCATTTAATGATCATCACCATAGGGTTCACATGTTGTCACATGTTGTCACATGTTAGATCAAGACACATGGCAACATCTCATGCATATTAGGGTTTACCTCTTGCCTATTTAATCAGGAATCTTGTTCATTTGTAACATATCCAATATATCTTTTATATCATATCAATATAGAATCTCTATTGTGCATGCCTAGTTGCAACACTTTCTGGGTGGTTGATTATCTTTCCTGGCTCAAAGGTCCTCCATTGAAGACTGCAACTTCAACGACTGTGCATCCATAATCTCAACAAAATTCACCTCCAATGAGTTTAACATCTCTTGTGAGAATTATGGCATAAAGAGGCACATGTTTGCCCCTAGGATTCCTTAGTAGAATGTAGTAGTTGAAAGAAAGAATAGAACTATTCAAGAAGTTGCAAGAATAATGATGAAAGAGGAAAATCTACTGAAAGTCTACTAGAGATAAGTAATTCATACTGTTGTTTATATACTTAACATAGTTCAAGCAAGAGAAAATAGTACAAAAACACCCTATGAGATATGGTATGGAAGGATTCCTAATTTCAAGTACTTCAAAGTGTTTGGAAGCAAATGTTATATCAAATGAGATGAAGATAACTTAGGAAAGTTCAATGCAAGGTCCGATGAAGGTATCTTCCTTGGATACTCTACTAGAAGTAAAGCCTACTAATGCTACAAGAGATTAAGAAATATTGTTGGGAGTGCACGTGTCAAAGTTGATGAAGATCTACAAAAGAATTCAATGAGGATAGATGGATATGAATCATATGATTCTTCTTGTAGAGAAGAAGAAAAAGTAAGAGAAGTGTAGAATAAAGAGGAAAAATCTCTAAAAAGACTCCTAAAACTCCAAAGCATGTGCAAAAGAATTGTTTTGTAGATCAAATCATTAGAGATAAGAATAAAGGTGTGTATGTGCAAAAGAATCATTTTGCAGATTAAATCATTGGAGATAAGAATAAAGGTTTACCAACAAGAAGGAAAGCTACTAAAGAATAGGTAAATCTATGTTTACTTTTTGAAGTTGAATCTAAAATAGTGCTTGAGGCATCCAATGATGAATATTGCATCAAAGCTATTAAAGAACTATTATAGATTAAGAAGAATCATACTCAAGGGAACTTGCCCCAAGACCAAAAAATAAAAATGTAATTAGAACAAAGTGGGTATTCAGAAACAAACTAAATGAGAATGGAGAAGTGGTAAGGAAAAAGGCAAGGATTGTGTGTAAAGGCTACTTACAAGTTGAAGGAATAGATTTTGAGGAGACATTTTCTCCAATGCAAGGAATGGAAGCTATCAAGATGTTTTAGCTTTTGTAGCACATAATTATTTCAAATTTTATCAAATTGATGTGAATTCCACTTTCTTTAATAGAGAATTGGAAGAAGAGGTATACATAGAACAACCAAAAGGATTTCAATTATTAGACATAGTAGATATAGTCAATAGATTGAAAATGGTTATATGAATTGAAGCAATCTCCTAGAATCTGGTATGCAAGTTTGGATGAGTATTTGATATAACAAGAACTCAATAAAGGTACCATAGATAGCAATCTTTACTTTAAAGTTGAAAAAGATAAAATCTTGATTATGGTTGTATATGTTGATGGAATAATCTCTAGAGGCAATGAAGCTATGTGGAAGAAGTTTGTAGAAGAAATGCTAAAACAATTTGAAATGTCTATGTTTGGGGAGATTAATTTCTTCCTTGGATTACAAATAAATTAAGATAGATAAAGGTATTTTCATTTCACAATCAAATTATTTCAAGGAAATGTTGAAGAAGTTTGGAATGGATGATTCTAAACCATTGTGTACTCCTATGATTACTGGTTGCAAGCTGAGCAAGAATGATGAATATCATAAGGTTGATTAGAGTAAGTATAGATCAATGATTGGAGGACTCATATATCTAACTACTACTAGGCTATATATCATGCATGTAGTTTGTCTTGTGGCTAGATTTCAATAAGATCCTAGAGAGTCACATGTTGTAGAAGTGAAGAGGATATTAAGATACTTGAAGGGAACCTTGGATCATGGCCTATGGTATCCAAAGGATACTAATTTTACTCTGAGTTCTTACACATATGCACATTGGGTTGGTTGTGTGGATGAAATGAAAAGTAAAAGTGGTGGTGGATTCTTTCTTGGATGTAGATTGGTGTCATGTCTAAGAAACAAGATTTAGTATCTTTATCTACTGTAGATGTAGAATACATTGTAGTAACATCTTGTTGCACACAAGTTTTGTGAATAAGGAAAATATTAAAGGATATTAGGGTGGTATATGATAAACCAATTTCTATCTTATATGATAATACAAGTGCTATCAATATTTCAAATAATTTAGTAATGCATTCAAGGACAAAAAATGTCTCAATCCGGTATCACTTTTTGAGAGAGAAGGTTATCGAGAATCAAGTTAATCTTGAATACGTGCCTAAAAAGGATTAGGTTATTGATATATTCACTAAAGCTCTTCCTAAAGATACAATTATCTCTAGGAGAAGTTGGAGGTTATTTCCCCTCCTTTGAACTAGATGAATAAGGAAATGCATCAGTCTAGTCGATTTCAAGATTCATTATTTGGTTTAGACTAATTTTGGTGGCTACCTCTCAAGGGGAGTAGGTAGTAACATTGTTGGTTGTTGCAGTCAGAGGGAGTGTGTGTTGTCACTATGTAGTGGTTGTTGATTGATGTAGTATGGTTTTTGCTCCTAAGGTGGAGTATACCAAGTAGTAAAGAAATAAAAGTTGTAGAGCAGTTGTTAGAGGGTTGATTGATGTCGAAGGAGAAACACAATTAATGAAAATCTTTTGTCATTTTCCATTGATTTCAATGGGGAAGAGAATCATATGAAAAAAAATTAGTTGGTAGTTCAGAAAGGGGAGAGAACAATATAGCTGAATAAGAGAGAGTGAGTAATGAAAAAAAGAAAAAAGGAAATAGGTACGGAGCATAGTTGCTTGTTGTTGATGGTTTTTCACATCATGCATTGCCATCAATGGAAATGGGGGAGATTTTTGCAAGTATGAGTAGTTGGTATTGTCATTGATGTCAAAAAGCCTATTTTTTCATTGGTGTCAACTATATGAGAAGAATATTGTTGCAAGAGTATGTGTAGTTGTTGGTATTGACTACGTTGCATTGATGATGCTTTGATTAGTTGCATTATGTTGTCATTAGTAAGCTACCAGTGTCAACCTCCAATTTTTATTTGATAAATCTTGTATCTATGGTTTAGGAAGTGATGGAGATGATGCAAATGTGTTCCTGGTGCTTGGTTTCCAAGTTATTTTGAGAAAATTTGATAAAAAGAGGAAACGATGAGCTGCAGTGTGTTATGAATTACATAGTAGTGTTCTAGTGTTTCTCTACATTTATTCTAGCTTGAAGATATTCCTATGCATTTTAGATATATTGATCAAAGGTTTTCAAAGGTGTTGTATCTAGAATTTGGTGTGGTGGATTGTTGTACAAAAGAAGTAGTATTCACTAGTGTGTGAATAGTGTATTGTAGAGGTGTCTGGGAGAAATGTTTTTGCTTCATGTTTCTTCACAGTTGGGTTTCAAGTCTTGCATATTTGAAGGTGTGTTGATAGTGTTGGTATATTTATTTAGTCAATTTTGTTTAAAGTTTGGTGCTTCAGAAGTCAGTTTCTTATTTTGTAGTGTATGAATTTTTTTTTTGAGTGTACTAGGTGTTTACATTCTTTAGGTGAAAGTTGTTGTGAAAGAATTTGTTAGTTTCTAAGGTATTTGTGGAATATTCAAAACTTTTTTCAGGTGACATTTTTTGTCCATGAGTTTTTATTTGATTAAAGGAAACATGTACTTAAAATTTTAATGGTGTTTACATGGGTAATGGTTGACCTTGGTGTTTGCACTAATTGTGGTGGATGTTTATTTTTTGTAGAATCATGTTGTAGTGTGGTGTATATATTTTGGTCCCAGAGAAGGAATGGTATGGTTCGCTTTCAATTCTATCCACAACAAAAGTGTTTTGGTGCCAACCTAATTTAAATTTCCATGGTTAAGGTGCATAACCAACTTTGGAGAATTTTTTCAAGGTTGAAGATGATATAAATATGAGTTGAGTTGTTGAGAGGTGTGAAGATAGACAATTATGAGGTGGATTATGTGAATTGTAGAGTGTTAGAGTGCAAATTTGATAAGTGCAATGTGAGTTTTCATGTGTTAGATTGCTGGATGGAGTGAGCAGAAGGTGTCTACAATTATTTAGTTATGCTATGAAGGTTTTGGTGATATTGTGGTGGATTTCTCTGTTGCTTTGAGATGGATTTCTCTATGTAACATTCTTCTTTATATGATTTTCTATTCTAGTAGCGAGCCTTTCTTTTCTTAGGTAGTGAGCCCTCCAATAGTGACCCCTATTGTATTCAGTGTTGATATTACTTTATATTGTTAGCTAATCCTCACCGTTGTTTTTCCCATCTTTGTTTTTCCATGTAAATATGGTATTCTTTTGTGCATGGTGTTTATTTGTTTCATTTTTTGTTATTTTCCTTTCATGTTAAATCATCATAACAAATTAAGGGTTAATTGCATTAATGTGGATCTAAATGTGTATGAGGGTTTTGAAGTTTTAAGGTACAACTTATTCACCCCCATCTTAGTTGTCTTGTGCATTCAACATCTTCTCCTAATATCTCTCTTGTGACAGTTTCTTGGTGCAAGATGATCCAATAATTGAGAGTCATGAGAATCATATATGTTCGTCTTCCCCAATCTCTCATACTTGGAAAGATATTTTAGAACAAGAGGATAAAATAATTGATACATTTCTTTTAAAACATAGTAAGATGGATGGCATAGACAAAGACTCTAAATTGTTATTAGATCTCCCATCGATAGAAGATCATAAAAAAATAGTTAACTCTATTGAGGTTATGAATGCATGATTAACATTTAGATCTTTGTTAATTATTGGACCTCCTAAAAATCCTCTAATTATTGGACCTCCTAAAACTCCTCTAATTATTGGACCTCCTAGAACACCTCTCATTATAGGAATACCTAAACCTCATGGCCATATCCTAAACTTTACAAAATAGCTCAAATGAAGAGATTTCTGCATTGAAGAAAAATTCTACATGTGATATGATACCTTTTCCTAAAGGACATAAACCCATTGGATGGAAATGGGTGTTCAAGAAAAAATTGGTCTAGATGGAAATGTTGAGAAGCATAAAGCATGGTTGGTTGTGAAGGGGTATTTTCAGGTGGAGGGAATTGATTTTGGTGAGATATTATATCTTGTAGTAAATCTAACATCTATTAGGTTCCTACTACTTATGATATGGAAGTGAAACAAATGGATGTGAAGACAACATTCCTTCATGGTGATTTAGAGGAAGAAATTTATATGTCACAAAGAGAACATTTTTTTGAGAAAGGTAAAGAGAACCTGGTATGCAAGTTGAAGAAATATTTGTATGGTTTGAAGCAATCTCCTAGAATGTGGTACCAAAATTTTGACACCTATGTGTTGTCTTTAAGATTCCTGAGATCAAAATTTGATCATTATGTCTACTACAACATTGACAGTGGTAACATTCCCATCATAGTCCTCTTTGTGAGTGATATGTTGTTTATTAAGAATGGTAAAAGCATGATTTCAAATTTGATGTCTCAGTTTTTAGCATAGTTCAAGATGAAGGATCTATGTGTAGTGAGATATATTCTAGGGATGGAGATCAAAAGATATAGAACTAACAAAAATATTTGGTTAAGCCAGAGAAAATATGTGAACTCTATGTTGGAGATATTTTAACATGATAGATATTTAATATGGAAAGGTAAAGCTAGAAAAGCATGATACTTTGGTGAATTTTTTATATGCATTAACAAAGCTAGTGAGCATAGAGAAGTTCAGATGGTGTGTAGTTCTATAGGCATTGTGTCTTGAGTAGTGATACAATGAATCCTATTAGGTCTTTGACAAGTGGGAGAATGTTGGGATTGAGGTGTCTCAACCTTAGAGAGTCCCAAGATATTTAATTAATTAAATTAGTCACTTTTTTGTATATTTTATTAATTAAATCCTAATTGATATGTTTCTAAGTTGATATAACAATTTATGGGACCCACTTATTAGTTGGCTTCCTAAATGTTTGGTGAAGAGAACAAAATTATTCCACTTGTCACTTGGGCACTCAATTAAGAAGAGTTTTTTGTGAAAACCTCTCAAAGGTGTGTCATACTAACATGTATCCATGTATCTTACTTATCACTTGGCATGATTTTAGAAGGTTGGTAAACGAGAGTATGAAAATTACTCAGAGAGACTAGAAGTCAAAGGGCAGTTCAAAATTGTATTTGGCTATACTTTCTCTACTGGGATGCTATGCATGTCAAGGTGAATTAATATTTTCATTAAAATTTGAGTTGGATTCCTTGCATGTTGTTGCATGTTGGTGCATGTGATTGCATGATTAGAAAGTTTCTTTATTATTTAATTTGGAATTATGCATGTTTTGTATTTTAGTTTGAATGCATGTAGAGACTATAGAGATGCCACATGGAATTCTTGGGTACCCATATTAGATGTTTATAAATATGAGAAATATTTATGTATTTTGAGAGATTATATTTATATTTTTTGTGAAATCATTATGCTGCTAGAATTATTTCAGATTTGTACCAAAACATAAAGACACTTGTAAGAGCATAGACTCTATCAATATACTATAACCACTTTTTTACTAATAATACAATTGATCTAAGCTTTGGTGTGTGGTTTTTTTTCTCAAAAAGGGTTACCACATAAATATATGTGTTATGGTTTTATGTGTTTAAATATGAAATTAAATTTATGAATGTGCATCTAAACTATAATAGTTTAAATATTTGTAAATATTTTTTACAACTCTCTCCTGCTTAGATTTGTGTTTGGAATTTGTTTATGCACCTATCTTTGCTTTCAAAAATATGGGGTCTATCTTTAAAGAATTTGGAAATTAGTTAGACTATGAATATAATTATAAATGGTTTAATTTAGAATTGGACTTGTACTTATACTCACCCCTTGATTAGGGAGCTATAGAGATAGTTTCAAACCCATATATTTTTGCTAGTTGGAAAGAATAAAATAATAAAATCTTTTGAAATTTTGAAAAGAATGTTATGAAGGTGTTCAGGACTTTCTCCAAGCTTCTTTTGGATTTTCATTTAGCATTTCAAAAATTCCATGTTTCCCTCCAACTTCTATGAAATTTATTTTTTGGTAATAGGTGGGGAGTATCCTTCGACCCCTTTATACTTGAAAACTCTAGGTTTATACCCTGCCAAAATACTAAATGGAAACCTACTCCAATAGAATAGGGAAAGTTAAATTTTCAAGGAGCTACTAAAGGTGGCCCAGGAATAGAAAGTAGTATTCTCAAATATCACAATGGTGAGTTTATTATAAGTTTCTCACCGAGATTGGGGGCACAAACTAGAAATATGGCTAATGTGATGGCTATGTTATGGGTAGTTAAAATTTCCCTCTTATTGGAGATTAAAAAATTATAGATTGAAGGTGATTCCAAACTTGTAATAAACCCTATGGACAGAAAGGTTATGGTGGGTTGGGCTATTAGTGATATTATCTGCAACATACAAAAACTTCTTTCTAGCTTTGATAAATATGTGCTATCACATATTTACAGGGAAGGAAACAACATTGTTGATGCTTTGGCTAATTTGGGAATAATTTGAATTCCCTGATATGTTGGAGAAACAAATTGAATCTCCCAAAGAATATAAGAATCCTTATTTTGAAGGAGTAACAAAATATCACCCTTCCTTATGATGAAGGCCAACAAAAAAAATCAAATTATTGAATATGTAATTTTAAATATTCTTTTTTATAACTCTTGTTTAAATCCCCATCCTTTTGGTTCATGGGGTTTATGGAATAAGAAGTTGGATTCAATTAAGATGGATTTTATTTGGATAAAGGGTAATGGTTTTTATATGGTTATAAGACTATTGAGATTATTTCATTATCATTGAATGATGTTGGTGATGATGTGGATGTTGGTATGTGGAGCCTGATCATGCTTCAATTTAATATTTTAATGACTTCTCTAGTGATGGTTTCCCTCAAAAATAATTAACAGGGGAGTGGAGGGGGTAAAACCCTTCCTATAGGGTTTGAGGGGAGCCCCATCACTCACCCCGCTCCCCATAGAGGCCTAGGGTAGAGCCCATGATGAGGGTCAAGGGGAAATAACCCCAAAGTAAAAATTAATCTATTTTTAATAAGGAAATTTGTTGAAGTTTTTTCTTGAAATTCAGTTTTATAACTATTCAAAATTAATAGTTTCTTCCTTTTATGGACATGGGATGGAAAGTGGAATGTTCATATGGTTAGAAATTGAAAAATTGCATGGAAATTGAAGTTACATGCAACAAGTTGTGCATGTGGATGGTTGTTTAAAAGTCACGATTTGAAAATGAACACATAGTAGAGTGCATGGAAGTGTATCATAGTAAATTATGTGTTGCATGTAGTAATGGATTGTTGTTGGTGAATATAATTGTAATCTATAGTTTTTTGGAAATAATAGAAAGGATAGTTATTTTTGGACATATCCCAAAGGGTGAATCACATTAAAAAAATTATCTGTGTATTTCAATCAATTTTTATTATTATTTAATTCTTATTTACATTGTTTAAATTTGTTTCTAAATTTCTCTAATCCTTCTTGAGATCCCAACAATGGACTATGTATGATGAGGTGGTGATGATTGGGATGTGTTTCATAGGTAGAGTCATGATTGATTGGGGCTTGATGTGTGAGAAAGGATTTTGCCATTTTTGGGCCCTATCAATTGTCCTGAATACTAATTATATATCTAAGGCTCTCATTATAATAATAATTTTTGAGTCATTGGATACAACTAATGGCATGGGTTTTTAATAAAAATATATGAGGAAAACTTAAGAAGGACTAAGCATTGGAACAAGTTGATGTATTCCATAATCTCGAGGACACTCCATATCTTAGGCATGAATTATCATTTAATATACATCCCCTTTGAATTATCTTTAATGATTCAACAACTACACTTTGATCTATAAATTTCTAATTCAAATTGAGAAACTTGACCAATTATCTACTTTTTCTTTCTTCTAAATTTTGCTTCTCCTTCTATAATTTTTTTCTATGGTGTGGCCACCCTAGGAGGACTTTCACTATGGGTAGAGATAGAGTGGGGATAGGGTCAAGCTCCTCCTCAGACAAATTAAAAAATGAACCTCTACTATAGAACATTTGCATAGAAGGGGGATTGCTCTATTTATTGAGTGTCTTAATGGACATGATGAGAGTCTATCAATTTCATTTGTGAGTATATGGAACAAATTCCATTTTAAAATGAGGGGAATTTCCTTTAAAGTAAGAAAGGAAATTATGGCCCAAGCTACTAGATTGTCCTACAATGGCCAAAAACTCAAAAGGAACAATAAGGTGTCTAACATGGAAAGCATGAAATTTTCTTTAAAAAGGGATAGTCTCTAGTTAAGCTACATGTGGGATATGATATATCTAAGCTACTATAGTCATGTGACAAGGAATGCTTCATTACTATGAAGTATATAATGCTCGAAGGGTGGTTTAAATGTTTTTATTTCTATCAACCTCCTTTTCTTAACAATCTTAGGAATAATTATATTATTATCTTTCCTTTTTACTTATTATCCTCAATTGAATCTTTAGTTAAGAAAGCTTTGGGTGTGTTAGATAAAAACCATGAAAATCCTCCCATATTGCTCAATCAAGGGATCATCTTCAAGCTTTACCACTTACATTTGGTTTTGTGCCCTCATAATTCTATTAGGGCTTATCTAATTGATGAACTCTCACTAGATAGCTTTCTTATTGAGAACCTTGCTACCTCTTCTATTGAAAATTTTGAGATGTCACCTTCTAAAGGGAAGAAGAAGAATGTCACTCCTCAAAATATCACCCCCTCCATGATTCTTAATCTTCCACTCATCAACTCGAGTCCACTAGATCCCCTCGTATGTCAACCTAGACGTTGACTATAGTGTGTTTATATGACCTAAAGAGAAATCCCATCAAAATATTGAGTACAAATGATAATATTGGAGCCAAAAACCCCATATACAAGAAGAAAAATAAAACCTCAGTAAAATTGTTTGTTGAGGAAGCTAGTTATAAAGAGGAATAGGAGGCTAAGATTACTAATGTTGCTATAAAATCAGAGGTTAAAAGTGGGATTGAATTTGTAAAGGAGATAGATAGGCATAATCTAAGTATTAGGAGGTCTCACAAGATAGCTAACTACTCAACCCTTAAACTTAGTATGGATGGAATCCCAAGTGATTTAACTATGAGAGAGGATAATAATGATGATAAAAACAAGGATGAGGAAGATGAGGAGGTGGATGTAGATATTGGGGTCCCAAGCATTTTCCATGAGATGAAATTAATGCTATCATAATCCAAGGACTTGGAAACCACCCCTACCAAGCAACCTAACTAGGAAACATGCTCAAAGTGTATGAAAATTGAGAAGGATTTTGTTATTCTAAAGACTCATGTTGATGATCTAGAAGGGAAGTTGAGAGGTCTTTCTCACTTTACCTTGAAATTTATTCACCATTTAGTGAGCACTTTGGGTTTGGTGTAGAAATATGAATTAAAAATTAATGATAGTAATAAGGGAGCAAGCACCAATTATAATAATTGGGATTTGTTTAAATTCCTTAATTTAGGAGGATTGGGGGAAAATTTATGATTAATCTAGTGATCTCTAAGTTTATTTTTTTTATTTTAAAAAAAAGTTGAACTCTATTGTCTATTTTTTGATTAAGTGTTGTCTTTGGCTTCTGGCCTTTGAGATATTTTTTTCTTTGTTGTTGGTTTCTATTGCCTTGAGGGTCTTTTGAGTATATGGCTATGTTGCAAGTATGAGTAGTTGGTGTTTCCATTGATGTCAATTGGATCATATTGTTGGTGATTTTTGGAATTATATTGATGGTTGAGAAGTTGTGATGATGCTTTTATTAGTTTCATTAATTTTTTATTAGTAAGTGTTACTGGTGTCAACCTTTAGGGTTGCTTTGATAGGATTCTATGTTGTGGATGTTGTTTGGTTGGGTGGCTATGTTGTAGTTAGTTTTGTGATGATGAGGAAGTCATGTAGATTATAAGAATGTGTTTGTGGTATGTATTATCCAAGTTTTTTTGAGAAAATTTGAATAAAAACAGAAAATAGTGAGTTGTAGAGGCGTTCTAGCATACAAAATGGTGTTTTTGTTTTGCTCCACATTTATTATGTGTTGAATATATTTTTATATTTAGATACGTTGATCAAAGGTATTCATAGGTTTTATATCTAGAGTTTCTTGGTTAGGATCAATGTGTAGAGACATTTGTGTTCACTAGTGTGTGAACTGTGCATTATAGTGGTGTCTACGAGAAATGGTTTTGCTCTACATTACTCTATAGTTTATTTTCTAGTCTTGTAGTTCTTAAAGCATAATGATAAGATTCATATCTACCTTCAGTTGAAGTTTTTTGTGTTTTGGTTGTCCACAAGTTAATTTCTTGAGTTATGGTGTGTGGAAGATTATCTAGGTGTACAAGATGAGTTTATTCTTTAGGTGAAAGTTGTTGCAATGCTTTTTTTTGGATTTTAGGGTATTTGTGGAATATTCCTGATTGTGTTTGTATACACCTAAAAATGGTCTGGACAAATCTAATTAATTAAATACAATTATTTGATTAATTAACCTTTAATTCATCTACTTATAGATAAATAGAAATATTTATTTATATAGTTCGCTTCTCTATTTTCTTGTATTTTAATCTAATTATTCTATCTTGATTAAATATATAAATTAAATAGTTTGTGTTATTTAATTATCTAATTATTCTATCTTGTTTAAATAAATAAATTCAATAGTTTTTGTTATTTAATTATCTAATTATTGTATCTCAATTAAATAAACAACTTCAATAGTTTGTTTTTTTAAATTATCATATTTCTTCATGTTAATTAAATAAATAAATCATAATTTTTTATTTAATTTTCATATCCCTCTTTTATTAAATAATTTTTTTTCAAATGTTTGTTTTATTTAATAATATTTCTTTCCTCTAAAATTGAATAATTCCAAATTCAATTGAGCACATGTCTACAACTTTTGGCTCAACCAAAATTGAAAGTTTCAATTTAATTAAATTGTGCTTTGTCTTTCCAACCAATTTTGGAACTTTCTTGAGAGCCTTGGCTATCTTCTTCCACCTTTTCTTCCTGGTCATTTGGAAGAATACTTTATCCTCTCCATTGTCTTCTCCAACTTCTTCATTCTTCCACTGCTGATTTATCCATATTGAATCTTAACCATTGCTTGTTTCCACATCACAATTGCTTTTGAAAATCTATAAATACACCCTCTTGCTACAAGAAAAGGATCCCAATTTTGAGCAAATAAACTCTATAGAAATACATCTAGAGCAATTTAATATACAACATTTGAGCAATAGCATTTTAGAATCATATTAGAATCATATTATATTACAATCATGGCTTTCATATTAGTTGCATATTAGTTTATAATAGCTTTCATTATCACATCATATAGCTTTCATTATCATTTTATCATAGTTTATCATATATTTCATCATTCTCATTCACCAGGTTGTCACTATAATAATCACAATGCATACAAATCTGAGAGCCACTTTGATTCATTAAATCCTTGGAGATAGAGAGCAATGAGATGCTTTTAGAGATTATATTATGTTTTAAATAGATCAATTTATCATTTGAATTCTCTAATAATGTTTCATTAAGAAGTTTTGTTATTTATTTACTCACATTTATATTCACACTTATAGTGTTCAAGTGATTTTTATTGTTCGTGAGTTGTATTTGGATGAAAGGAAGTGTGTAATTAAATTTGTAATGGTATTTACATAGGTTTGGTTGACCTTGGGTGTTTACACTATTTGTAGATTTTCTTTGGCAATTGTGGAAGTGTGGCATGGTGTGTATGAGTGGATTTAGGTCTGAGTTAAGGTGTGATGTAGTCTTCCTTCATTCCTTTCAACCACGGCAATTTTTTGGTGCCAACCTAATTTGAATTTTCATGGTTGAGGTGTATATCTCACCTTGGAGAATGTTTTCAAGGTTGAAGAAGGTATAAATTAGTGTTTTTTTTTTATGGATGATGCGTGATTATTGTGTGTGAATGTGAATTCTAGACTTGTTAAGTGTAAATTTTTAAAGTGCAGTGTGAGCTTCAATGAGTTAATCTACTAGAAGTAGTGAGCGGAAGGTGTCTACAATCTTCAGGAAGGTTGCAAATGTGTTGGTGATGTTGTGGAATTTTATGTTGCATTGAGACTAATTTCTCATTATAACAATATTCTTTTCTTATTTTTGTAATCTAGGAGTGAGCTATTGGTAGTGAGCCCTTCTTTCTTTTGGGCAGTGATCCCTTTGATAGTGAGCCTATTGTATTTTATGTTGCAATTACTTTATATTGTGAACTAATCCTCATAATGGTTTTCCCTTCTTCGGTTTTCCACATAAATCTAGTGTTTTATTATGCATGGTACTAATGTAATTTAGTTTCTAGTATTTTCTTTCATGCTAAATCATTCTAAAAAAATAAAGGTTGTTAAAGTTTATGTGGATTTGAATGTTAATGAGGGTTTTGATGTTTTAATGATCAATTGATTCACCCCCCTTAGTTTTCTTGTGCATTTAACAATTATTATCTTGAAGCAAGGTTCCTTGGAAGAAAGCTTAACCTCTTGAGGTAAATTTGGGATGGCTCACAAGAGAGATGATCTTTTATTTGATGGATGAGATTATGCATTGTGGAAGAAAAGGATGAAAGGTTTTCTGGTATCCATTCTATATGGATTTTGGAAGTCTGTTGTGACTTGATACACTATGCCTACAAATGGTCCGAGCACTAATGATGAGATCAAGTCCTATGATAAAAAAATGTGCAAGGAATTCTCTTTTAAGTGGTATTTCTAATAATAAACTTGTGAAAATTATGAATCTAAAAACTACTAAATAAATCTAGATAAAGTTGGAAAGTATCTATGAAGAAGATGATAAGGTCAAGAAAGCTAAGATGAAAAATCTAAAGATCATATTTGAGAACATGTAGATTTCAAAAGATAAAAACATTACAAGCTACATGCATAAGGTGGATGATATTATCAACTCCATTAGAGGTCTTGGTAGAAATATTGAAGAAGAAGTGGTAAAGAAGGTACTGATACCTCTTTCAAAAGCTTATAGTCATAAAGTTTCTATTATTGAGGAATATCAAGATTTAAGCAAATATACTAGAGATCAATTGTACAGTGCTTTATCTACTTTTGAAATGAGATAATTTAGTCCAAGTAACATAAAATTTGAAACTAATTTTAAGGTTGGTAAGGGTATGTGCAAGATCATCATGGAAAAATAGGCCCTGAAGTGGCGAAAAATCTAGAAAATCAGAGTTAGGCAACTTGACATAAAAATTTGAATAAGTTATCTATATTATTTCAAAAATATGTAAGAATAGAATATGTAGAAAATAGAATGTGTTTTCCAAACTACTAGGTTTATTTAAAAAAAAAATCTATTTGGTGAAAATTTGAAATTTCAATATAGTAGTACTTAAATTTTAGGGAAAAATAAGAAGTAGGTGTCTGTCAGACCACCCTAACCACAATAAAATGATATAATTTTTTTATAAGATTTTAGATATAAGTAGAGGACTCATGTCCCGATGTTGTGCATATTTTTTTGTAATTTTTTTCTAAGTAAATAATTAATTATGAATTTTTATTAAATTTTTTTAAAAATATAAAACTCGCATGTCCACCACCTTGGTCAAAACTTCATGAAATTCATTTTTTAATCCTATAGTATGCCAAGCATAGAATGTGGCATATGTTTTAGATTCAAAAAAATGTGATACCGTTTGAAAGCTATAGATGTTTTTCAATCAGCCTATCAATCAGGACTTTAGTCGTAATTCAAATAGAAAATGAATAATAATTATTTAATAAATTCAAAGTAAAGAATAATTTATATTGGTGGAAAGCTAAAAATATCCTTTAAAAACCCTTTTTGTTTCATCAATTTTGGCTAAAAAAAAAGTCATCAGCCACATGGGTCATCATATCACTTACATATCACCACTTTTTGGCTAATCATGATCTTGCACATACCCGTAAATAAAAAAAGATTGAGGAATCAGATCATGAGGATCTTGATGAAGTAGAAGAAACTTTGTAAGGAGAATGGAAAAGGGTACTGAAAAGTACACAGGTAAGTTACCTTTCAAATGTTTTTGTTATGGAAAGATAAGTCATTATGCTTCAAGATGTCTAAAAAAGCTTTAAATGACAAAAACAAAGGGAATAAAGGTAAAACAAATAAGAAAAGCTATTTTGTTATAAAATATTCCGATATATCTAATGTTGAATTTGGCTATGGGGATGATGATGATAGTGAATGCTTGTTTATGGCTATAAATTTTGAATCTAATTTTTCTAACTCTGAGAGATGTATGAAAGAAAATGCTCTAGAAGTAGGTCATAATGGTGAAGAAACTATGGTGACTTCTTTTCATGCTAGAGAGGAGAATAAATATTGAATCATTGGTAGTGGATGCTCAATTCATATGACTGGTGAAAAAATTAAGTTTTTTAAACTTGAGAAATATGAAGGAGGTCTAGTTAAGTTTGGTGATGATACATCTACTAAGATATGTGGAAAAGGTTCAATCAGTTTTGGATGAAAGCATAATACAAATGGTGTCCTTTATGTTAAGGGTTTAAGGAATAACCTCTTGAGTATTGGAAAATTTTGTAGAAAATGATATAATCTTATGTTTAAGGATGATGTATGTGAGATTAGAAAAGGCTTCGGAACTATGGCTGCTATTGGAAGAAGTAAAAATAGAAATGTGTATCAACTTAAAGGTGTCAATGGTCATTGCTTTATGACTCATATTAATGGAAGATAGCTATGGTATAAAAGGATGTGTCACATCAATTTTGATAACCACTTAAGGATTTATTTAGTTCAAGCTATGAGAGATCTACCAAAGATTACAAAGCCCATCAATGCTATCTACAAGGAATGTCATATTGGGAAGCAAGAAAGAAGTTTCAAAGTCAAAGAATAGTGTACTACCAGACTGTTGGAGCTACTACATATAGATCTTTGTGGCCCTACTAGAGTAATAAGTTTTCAAGGTGACATGACTCCTCAATAGAATGGAGTGGTTGAAAGAAAAATAGGACTATTTAAGAAGCTACAAGAATAATGATGAAAGAGGTAAACCTATTGGAAGTCTATTGGAGAGAAGCAATTCATACTACTATCTGCATACTTAATAGAGTTCAAGCAAGAGAAAATATTGCAAAGAATCCCTATGATTTGTGGTATGGAAGGATCCCTAATATCAAATATTTCAAAGTGTTTGGAAGAAAAAGCTATATCAGAAGAGATAAAGAAAACTTAGGAAAGTTTGATAGAAGATCTTATGAAGGTATCTTCCTTGGATATTCTAGAAGAAGAAAACCTTACCAATGTTACAACAAGAGACTAAAGAATATTTTTGATATTGCAAGTGTCAAATTGGATGAAGACTTACAAAATAACTCAATGGTGATAGATGGATTTGAATAAGATGAGTCCTCTTGTAGAGAAAATGAAAAAAATGAAGGTAAGGAAAAAGATGTTCAAATTGAAGAGGAAGAAGCTCCAGAAAGGATCCCTAAGACTCCTAATTATGTGCAAAAGAATCATTTTGAAGATCAGATCATTAGTGATAGGAGCAAAGGTGTTTTGACAAGGAGAAAAGTTGCTATGGTTGAAGAACAAGTAAATCTATGTTTAATTTCTAAAGTTGAACCTAAAACTATAATTGAAGCATGCAAGGATGAGTACTAGATCAAGGCTATGGAAGAATAATTATTGTAGATTGAGAAAAATCAGACTTGGGAACTTTTCCCAAGACCTACAAATAAGAATGTAATTGGAACTAAGTGGTTATTCTAGAACAGACTGAATGAGAATGGAGAAGTAGTCAAAAACAAGGAAAGGATTGTGTGCAAGGTCTACTCACAAGTAGAAGGAATAAATTTTGAGTATACATTTTCTCTGGTAGCAAGAATGGAAGTTATCAAATTTTTTTAGCTTTTGTAGCACATAAAGATTTCAAATTTTATCAAATGTATGTGAATTCTACTTTCTTGAATGGTGAATTGGAAAAAGTATGCATGGAAAAACTAGAAGGATTTTAGTTATCAAACAAACTAGATATGGTTTACAGATTGAAGAAAGCATTATATGGATTGAAGAAATCTCCCAAAGCTTGGTATGCAAGGTTAGATAGGTAATTGTTACAACAAGGATTCAATAAAGGTACTGCAAATATTTAGTAACCCTTATTTAGCAGTTAAAAAATATCAAATCTTGATTATGGTTGTGTGTGTTGATGATATAATATTTGGAGGAAATGAAGCTACAAGTAAGAGATTTGCAAAAGAGATGCAAAACGAGTTTGTAATGTCTACCTTTTTGGAGATGAATTTCTTCCTTGGACTACAAATCAATCAAACAAAGAAAGGAATATTCATTTCATAATCAAAGTATGTAAAGGAAATGTTGAAGAAGTTTGGAATGGAATATTCTAAACCACTATCTACCCCTATGGTTACTAGTTGCAAGCTGAGTAAGAATGATAAATATCCTAAGGCTGATCAGAGAAAGTATATATCAATGATTGGAGGACTACTATATCTAACTGCTACTAGACTAGATATCATTCATGTAGTTTTTCTTATGGATAGATTTCAAGAAGATCCTAAAGAGTCATGTGTTTCAATAGTGAAGAGATAATTTAGATAGTTGAATGGTACTCCAAAACATGGTTTATGGTATCCAAAGGATACTAATTTCTCTCTGAGTGCTTATAAAGATGCAAATTGGGAAATTTGTGTGGATGATGGGGAAAGTACAAATGGTGGTGCATTCTTTCTTAGATGTAGATTGGTATCTTGGCTAAGAAAGAAGAAATATTCAGTGTCTTTATCTACTGTAGAGGTAGAATATATTGTAGCAGTATCTTGCTACACACACATGTTGTGGATTAGTCAAACCTTGAAGGATATTAGAGTGGTATATAATAAACTAATTTCTATTTTCTGTGATAACATGTAAGTGATATTAACATTTCAAAAATTTTGGTGATGTACTCAAGGAAAAAACATATCTCAATCTGGTATCACTTTTTGAGAGAGAAGGTTGTAGAGAATGAAGTGAAGCTAGAGTATGCACCTACAAAGGATCAGGTTGATATATATACTAAGGCTCTTCCTAAGGATACTTTTGAGTATTGTTAGGGGAAGTTAGGGGTTATTACCCCTCCTTTGAACTAGATGCATAAGGATATGCATCATTCCAATAGATTTGAAGATTCATTCTTTGTTCTCAATTGATGTTTAAGGCTACCTCTTAGAGGAAGTAGGTAGTGGCATTGTTGGTTGTTGCAGTCAAAAGAAGTAAGTACTATGTAGGTTGGTGTTGTCCTTTGTCACCTATGTCAAGGAATATGTTCAATGATTATTGGTTGATACAGTTTGTTGTGTGCTCCTAATGGGGAGTATACAAAGTAGTAAAAAGGAAAATATGTTGTAGAGAAATAGTAAGTAGGTACAAGTATGATTGATGTCAAAGGGGGAAAGTGATGCAAATGTGTTTCCCTTTTCCATTAATTTCAAAAGGGGAGAGAGAAAGTAATGTGAAAAATAATTAGTTGAGAAAGGGAGAAAATTAATTTTTTTACTAGATTATGATGTAAGGGGGAGAAAGAAAAAGAATTGGTATGGAGTAGTATGTTGGTGAGTTGTTATGTTCCATGTTGATGGATTTTTACATTATGTGTTTCCATCAATGACAAAGGTGAAGATTGTTACAAGTATGAGTAGTTGGTGTTAACATTGATGTCAATTGGTTCATACTGTTGGTGATTGTTGGAAGTCTATTGATGGTCAGTAAGTTGTGATGATTCTTTGATTGGTTTCATTATATTGTCATTAGTAAGTGTTACCACTATCAACCTCTAGTGTTGCTTTGATAGGCCTTTGTTTTTGGATGCTGTCTGGTTGAGTGGCTATGTCACTACAGTTGGCTTGGTGATGATGAGGAAGTGGTGAATATGATAAGAATGTATTTGTGGTTCTTGGTTTCCAAGTTATGGGTATGTGCAGGATCATCATGGAAAAAATAAGCCCTTAAGTGGCAATAAAATAAAAAAAGTCAGTGTTAGGCAACTTGACATAAAAATTTGAATAAGTTATCTATATTATTTCAAAAATATGTAAGAATAGAATTTGTAGAAAATTGAATGTAGTTTCTAAACAACTAGGTCTATTTAAAAATAAATAAAATCTATTTGGTGAAAATTTGAAATTTCAATGCAGTAGTACTTAAATTTTAGGGAAAAAATAAGTAGGTGTCTATCCGACCACCCTAACCATAATAAAATGATAATATTTTTATAAGATTTTATATATATGTAGAGGACTCATGTCCGATGTGATGCATATTTTTTGTAATTTTTTCAAAATAAATAATTAATTATGAATTTTTTATTACAACTTTTATAAAATATAAAACTGTGATGTCCTGACCACCTTAACTTGGTCAAAACTTCATGAAATTTAATTTTTTATTTTTAATCCTATAGTATGTGAAGCATAGAATGTAACACATGTTTCAGATTTAAAAAATGTGATACCATTTGAAAGATATAGATGTCTTTCAATCAGCCTATCGATCAAGACTTTAGTCATAATTCTAATAGAAAATGAATAATAATTATTTATTAAATTCAAATTAAAGAATAATTTATATTGGTGGAAAGCTGAGAATCTCCTCTAAAAACCCTTTTCGTTTCATCAATTTTGGGTAAAAAAAAAAATTTGTCGACTACATGCCCTACAAATACCCATAAAATTGCCACTTTTTTTATCATGATCCTCACATACCCTTATTTTGAAAAAAAATTAAATAAAAAAGGAAAAGGGTATGTGCAGGATCATCATGGAAAAATAGGCCCTTAAGTGGCAAAAAATTTAGAAAAATCAGAAGGCAACTTGACTAAAAATTTGAATAAGTTATCTATATTATTTCAAAAATATTTAAGAATAGAATTTGTAGCAAATTGAATGTAGTTTCTAAACTACTAGGTTTTTTTTTTTTTAAATCTATTTGGTGAAAATTTGAAATTTCAATGTAGTCGTACTTAAATTTCAGGAAAAAATAAGAAGTAGGTGTCTGTCTGACCACCCTAACCACAATAAAATGATAATATTTTTTATAAGATTTTAGATATAAGTAGAGGACTCATGTCTCGATGTGATGCATATTTTTTTGTAATTTTTTTCCTAGTAAATAATTAATTATGATTTTTTTATTACAACTTTTTAAAAATATAAAAAACATGTGTGTCTAACCACCTTAACTTGGTCAAAACTTCATGAAATTCAATTTTTTTTAATCCTATAGTATACAAAGCATAAAATGTGATGCATGTTTTGAATTCAAAAATGTGATATTGTTTGAAAGCTATAGATGTTTTTCAATTAGCTTGTCAATCAGGACTTTAGTCATAATTTAAATAGAAAATGAATAATAATTATCTATTAAATTCAAAGTAAAGCATAATTTATGTTGGTGGAAAGCTGAGAATATCCTTTAAAAACCCTTTTTGTTTCATTAATTTTGGGTAAGAAAAAAGTCGCCAGCCACATACCCTACAAATACCCATCATATTGCCACTTTTTGGCCCATCATGATCCTGCACATACCCAAAATAGTGTGTTGTAGAGGTGTTCTGACATAAATAGTGGTGTTTTGGTTTTGCTTCACATTTCTTATGTGTTGAAGATATGCTTGTGCAGTTTGGATATTAGTAAGTGTTACTGGTATCAACCTCTAGTGTTGCTTTGATAAGATTTTATTTTTGGATGTTTTTTGGTTGAGTGGCTATGTTGTAGTTGGTTTGGTGATGATGAGGAAGTGGTGAATATGATAAGAATGTGTTTATGGTGCTTGTTTTCCAAGTTCTTTTGAGAAAAAATGAATAAAAAGGAAATAGTGTGTTGTAGAGGTGTTCTGACATACATAGTGGTGTTTTGGTTTTGATCCTCATTTCTTATGTGTTGAAGACATGCTTGTGCAGTTTGGATATGTTGCTCAAAGGTGTTCATAGTTGTTATATCTAGAGTTTCTTGGTTTGGATCATTGTGTAGAGAAAGTTGTGTTCACTAGTGTGTGAATTATGCATTATAGTGATTTTTGGGAGAAATGGTTGTTGGAGCACAACAATCTACTAAGAGGGGTGTTGAATCAATAGAAATTAAAACTTAGCTCTCAAAACCTTGGTGTAGATTACTTCTTTAAACTTTTTATTAATTTATGAAAATTAATTCCTTAGATCCTCAATGTGAAGATTAAATAATCACATAGAAACATAAACATGCATACACATAAAAGCATCACATAACACCATATGTATGTGGAAAACCCAAGATGGGAAAAAAAATGATGAGAAATACTACTAGGACCTACTATCCCAATCCAACCTCACAAATGAAGTTTAGTTACAATATTTAGGGAACCAAACAAAGGAAGCACTAAATCCCTAGCAATGTTTAGGGAGCCAACCCAAGGAAGCACCGACTCCCTAATTTAGGAGCACTGACTCCAAGAAGACTCCAATCCCCTACACTGAGCACCAATTCAGTTATCTGATGGCACCAATCAATAAAACTTAGAAGAACAAAAAATATAATTTTTTTTACAATTCAATGTTGCAACTTGCTTGCAACTACACAATAATTTGTTGTAGTCTCTACAACCTACTCCTCTATGTTATTGTTTCTATAATCTCAACACATGCTCTTTCTCTTCTCTCTCTACTCTTGTCTTCACTTCTTTTTTTCTCTACATTTCTCTTCTCTTTCTACTTTGCACTCTCCTTCACACATAGAACAATCTCTGTTCTAACTTGCTTCTCTAACCTCTTTTCCTTTTTGTAGTGTTTCATACACCTGCACTCTCCTGAATGCAAACCTAGATGATAATCTATGTTGTGTCTAGGTTACACACATATGTGCATTCACTATATACACTCATAGCTCTCACTCTGCTCTTCCACTTTTGTAGATTCAACCCCTTAGATGATATAATATTGACTTCTTCTTTTCCTTAACTCCACCAACCTATCACCATAGTCTCAAGATCCTCACCTTGATTCAAATCATCTCAAATACTCTATTGGTGTTTTCCTTCTATCTTCTTCAACAAGCTACCTATTCTTTTTGAGCCATATGCCTCCATCAAATTCAAATCTGATTTGTTGACAATGGAAATCATCAAAACCCTAAATTTGATATGCAATAAATTCATTTTCTTCTTTGACTGATCCTATTTTGATCTCTCATTTGATATAGTGATCTATGCTGCAATCTTGCAGATCAAACCACCAGTCAAATTCTTAGTGCAACAGTTGAAAAAAATAAATTCATTCATAGTATATTTCACTAGGCGAAACCTTGTTCACATAGACCTAACCATTTCACATCTTCATGTTTGAATACTAGACGTCAATCCTTTCTTCCATACCATGATCCTATGATTACCATTCACCTTGGCATCTTTAAATCTCCATCACTCGAATAGTCACCTTTGATCATTCACCATCAATCTCCACTGACTAGTGATAATCATTAGAACATCGTATATTGTTGTTGAATGGACTATCATCTTAGTCTCACTGATGTTCACCTTTATTTTTGATATCTCTTGTGGAAAACATGGATCCACACACCATATGTCATCCACATCATTTCCACATAATTTGCAACAATGATGTTGTGCCATTCTTTTTGATGATGTTTGTGGCTACTTTAGTGTGAGTCTGAAGCAAGTTCTTCCTCTCACTAAAGTGGGGGCTAAATGTGCCATAGAAAAATGGCCCTTTTTCATTTTCATGGCCTTTTACGTCTTTCTTCACAGTTCTTTGCATATCTTTCCTTGAATTTATGTTGCAACATGTTTTGAACATGCTTATTTAAGTATTAAAATTTAAATATTGAAGTCTTTTGAATGTGTTGTGAAGTGTTGTAAGACATTTCCACATTATTCTAGACTCTATTTAATATAATTCATGTAAAAATCATCTTTTTGCACATCAACAAGTCCTATTTTCAAGTGTTGTAAACTCTTGCAACAAAGATTCACACTTTTCTAGGCATTTCCCCTTATTTATCTCTTTCTCATGTCTTATTTGACCTTTTTATACACCCATAAGCTTTATTTAAGTGTATTCTTGAATATACTTCTGAAACACAACATTAAATGACATTTAATTCCCAACACCTAAATTCATGTCCTAGGTGGGAGCCACTCGCCATGGGTGGTGAATGAGTCCACCTTGGCTCCAAAATTCAAAATATTTCAAATTTCTTTTAGGATTTATTCAAAAATATGCTTGATGTTGGCCTATGATGATGTATGAAGGGTTACTAAAACACAAGATTGATATAAATAAGTTAATTTCACCTCATTTTAACATCCAAGCACATCCATCCATCATCTCATTCATTCAAGCAATCTCATTCACACTTTTAAGCATTCAAGCATCTTACAACATCAATTCAAGCAATTATTGAAGAACTTTGAAGCAACCATTGGCATTGATTTAGAATTGCGTTTTCAAGGATCTTGGTAAGTTTGTAACACTTTTATGTTGTTCATTTGTCATTTCCTTTGCATTTCATTTATTTCTATTGGGTTTGATTACCAAAGTGGTGTTTGACCAAGGCAAACTCCTATTTGCTAACCCTCCAACATTTTTCCCCTTTGCATGTGTATTTGCAGCCTTTGTTTTGTAGATTTAAAAAGTTTAAAGGTGTTGAAAAGTGGAAATCAAGTCAACTAGGTTCTTCAAGTCAACTTATTACTATTTCAAGCTTGTTGAGTGTTTTATGTTCATTTCTTGTAGAACTGACTTTAGTAACCCGACATTCAGACTTTTCTAGATCTAGTGTTGTAGAGTTGCTACCCGATTTCTAGAAATCTAGGAGTGGACTGATTCACCACCCTTGGTGAATGAGTCCCACTTGAGACTTGAAAATCTATATTTTCTTAGATTCCATATCCCAATAGTCAGAAATCAGTTCCTAACACTTTTTCACCAGTAGGAGGACTAATTTGCCACCCTTGGAAAATGAGTCTCATTGTGAATTTTCAGTAAAGTCAATCAGCATTCCAGACATCCTGACATCAGCAATTCACATCCATGTGTACTCATATTTACCCTTGTACCTTTTGTTCTACATATTTTCTTCAATTTCTGCATTGTTTTCACATCACATTATGTTTTCAAACATAGCTTAAATATTAGTTTTGCATTCATCTAGATTAGTTTCATTCATTAAATTGCATTTAGTTAAGTTCATTTAGGCATTACATCATCCCTTATTGCATATTTGAGTGAACTTGTTAGATTCTTTGGCCCCTTTCTCTCTCCTTTTAGGTGAAAACCCTAGAAGTGTTAGAGAGACCTAGAGTGCCAAAAATCTACGGTTCATTTTGGTGAACCCGACTCTTGAGCACTTTGAATTTTTTGATTTCATTTGCATATTACATCTTACAGTAAATTTTGCATTAACATTCAATTAGGGCATTGTTTTGTTTTTGCATTCTAGTTATCATTTTTATCCTGCATTAGTGAAAGCTAGCTTAGATTTCATTTTTGCATTACATATAATTGAAAAACTAAAAATGTACATTTTGCATCTTTAGTGGCATTCTATTTTTGCATTAAAATCATTTAAAAACTCTCAAAATCACAAAAAAATTGCATACTGGGACTCATTCACCATCTAGTGTGAATCAGTCCCTATGTACTTTTTTAGGCATCATTTTCAGCATTTTCTAGCACTTTTCCTGCATTCTATTTTCTATAGTTTTAGTTCTATTATAGTTAGCAGTAATTTTGTTATTAGCATTTTCATACATTAGATTGCATTGCATTTGAGTCATCTTCCTCCTTTGTAGTATTTGCATGAGTGTTTGGTATTCCATTGATAATACTTTGGTGAGACGAATTTCTAGACTCATGGCATCCCATGATAGCACTTTCATTGTGGACCTTAGGATATCAAGAGCTCCTACTCCTAGTATGGATAATGGTGTATTAGGCACTGAAAATTCTACTTCACCCTTCCATCCCATGAATGTTGAAACCCAAAAGAACTATCAAGATAAGGTCACTAATATTCATGAATACTTCAGCACATTTACAACAAGATTTGACCCTTGAGAATGTATCCAAAACTACCATACCCTCCATTGATAACCTCCATCAGTTGCTTGAACATGATGATTGTTTGATAGTCCTAAAGAAGATTGTTGAGATTTGTCATAAACATGCTCCTCCTAATGTCCAATCCACAACCAATCCATTTAGTCAAGGAGGCTCTTAAGTTCTTCCCCCTTCAACCATCACATCTATTCCAACCTATACACCTTCCCAAGTCACTACAACTATGCAACATGTTAGTTATGTGGCTCCTTCTTTCACAAATCCACCTAGTATTCCTACTTCACTTGTGGCATCACAAATACCTTCCACTACCTTTACACCTCCTAGCATTCCTTTCACTTCCCCTAACATGACTTATACTCCATCACCCTTTTCTCTTCCACCTCAACCTACATACCATGATCCTATCATTACACAACTCCTTAACATAGTTTCATCCATGCAACATCAAATTCTTGCCATTAGCCAAGGTTAAACAACTCCTATCACATATCATTTCCGTAGTAGTCAATTATCCTTAGAGATCTTGCGTACCCCGATGCCACAAGGGATAGAAATGCCTCGGTTTGAGAAATATGGAGGTAAAGGAGACCCTGCCAACCATGTTAATGCCTTCACAACTTTATGTAGTGATTTTTTCCTCAATGAGAGACTCTTAGCCAAACTTTTCCCTAGGACCTTGAAAGACAGTGCATCAGAGGGGTTTTCCAACTTGCCTAATAATTCCATCCACTCCTTTAATGAGTTGGTGGATTCTTTCATAAGTAACTTTCAAGTTCACATGACACCTAGGAAGACTATGGCTGACCTCATGCAATATAGAAAAAAAATAGATGAAAATATTACTGATTTTATCTCAAGACATCAATCTATGTATGCCCAAATAGATGTTAAGATTCATAATGCACATCTACAAAAGATGTTTATCAATAATTTTCATAGAAGCCTTTAGGATAAGTTAACCATGATGAAATTCCCTTCATTTATGCATTTATGCACAACCTTGTGTGAATATCATAACTCAGTTTCAAGTCATGATTCCACATCCACTTCTAGCCTAGCTGACAAACCTGAAAACAACAATCACAACAATAACAATAATAATAATCAAAACTTTCTTAGACCGAATAGAGGCTTCTTATAGTTTAATTCACCTTCGCAACTGCAACCCACCCAACAAGTTCAAAATTCCATGGCTGCTATTAAGATAGTTGTGCCTTTTCATTATGCAGACCCTAACAAATAATTCACTCCTTTACTTGATTCCCTCCATAATACCATGAACCAATTAATTCAAAAAAGTATGCTCACTTTTCCACCTGTTTGTCTACTTGATCCAAACCAACCGTTACCACCCACCTTCAGGCCTAATGCTTATTGTCACTTCCATTGCCAGAATGGACATGGCATTAAACATTGCAAGCATCTAAAACATCTAGTTAAAGACCTCATTGATTTAGGAGAATTGACCATTACGGGTGTTAATGATAGAGGCAATAAATCTGTTGCACCCCCTAACCAAAATTTACAAATTTTCACCAACCCTATGCCTAAGCATACCACTTCATTTTTCAAAGATAGAGAACCTTCTAAAACCGATGTAATTACTATTGATACACATAATGAGAAACATGATATATCTCTAATGATTATTGAAAGTAGTCTTATGGATAATCTCATAGGTACGGTAGACGTTATCCCTGGTAAGGGCCAAACCACTAAATCTCTTGATATCACTTTTTTTGATAAAGAAATATTTCCAAAGCTTCCTAACAATCCTCTCTACATAGTTGGCCGAACCTATGATAAGCCCACTAATGGGATATTAATAGATCTCACTTGTGGTTAAAATGTGATCACTAAGGAGTTTTTGGTATTGCATAATTTATATCAAGATGATTATGATAAAGCAACTGCATGGATAAAAACACACAATGGTTTTGCTTTCCCTACGATTGGATCGATCATACTACCCTTACAAGTAGGAATAAAAAAATTGGATGTGACATTTTCAATTATTCCAGAATCTAACCAATTTCATTTGCACCTAGGCCACTCTTGGATTCTCTTAATGAAATTGGTCGCATCAGTCATTCATAAGTGCTTGAAGTTTCCACATGGAAATGAAATCTTTACCGTCCACCATAGCCAATTTAATCCCTTATCCTCTAAAGAAAATTTTTCCCTAGAATCCTTTTGGCCCAAACTGATTGAACCTATTACACCTAGAAAGGACTTCTTTTTCATAGCATACCAAAAGTTTAATGCCAAAAGGATAGTTGAATTGTCTCTTCATAGTGTTTCCCCAACCACTTTTGAATCTACTATTATAGATGAGACAATGCTTAACACTACCTCTAACAAAGATCAACCCTTACTAACTCTGTCACAAGCTAATCCTTCAACCCCTTTGTCTAAGAGACCAAGAGAGGTTGACAGTAGTCCAACCTTGCCACCTTGAATTAATTTTTTTTATAAAGCTAAGGAGAAAGAGATTGATCCATCTCCTTCTAAAATGAAGGAGCCTAAAGTTCATCAATCTGCTCTAACACCTCAACAATTTCATAATAGAATTAAATGATATCAGGATACTAGAGAGCATCAACGACATCACCATTTTTTAGCTAGACAAATGAAAATTGAAACAAATAAAGAAAATCAACCTCCTTCCTTGATGTAAATAATTCTTGATAATCCTCTTGATATGTTGCACGAGAGTCCATCCCCACCATCACAACAACCTAAACTTATTCAACAACTTCCATTACTGATACATCCATCTCTAGAAATCACTCTTCATCCTCTTGTAGTCATTAATCTTGATGAGCATGATGATGAAGAGATTGCTAAAATTGATGAAGAGGTGCACAATAATTTGAATGCTTATTTCTCCTCTTCTATGAGCTTAGGTGATAAATCTCTCGTACCAAGTGCACAACCTGGTGATTCTCCTAGCTTGGCACTTGCAATTCCTCCATTGGATAGTCAACTACCTTTTTAGTATAATAATCATGATTGGGAGGAGGATGACCTATTAGATGGTTGATTTTCCTTTTCCTTGCTAGCATCTTTTTTTTTCCTTTTTGTGCGTATCATGTTCCCCCATATTGTGTGTTTGATATTATCTCTCTCTCTTTGTACACTTCTTCTATTTGTATCTCTATTCTTCTATATGTCATATATTGATTTTTGATTCCCTTGTCTTTTTCTTTTTGTTTTGTGTTTTTCCTTTGGGGATGTCACAAAGGATAGAGACGCCCTATGTCTCTTCCATGTTGACCAAAATGGTCTTTTTCTTTTTCTTTTTGTTTTTTGTTTTTCCTTTGGGGATGACACAAAGCGTAGAGATGCCCTAAGTCTCTTCCATGTTGACCCATAAGGTCTCCTCTTATTTTTCTTTGTATTTTCTTGTGTTTTTCCTTTTGGGGATGACGCAAGGCATTAAGACCAAAATGTCTCCTTCATGTTGACCCAAAAGCCTTTTTCATTTTTTTTTGTTTTCTTCGCTTGTGTTTTCCTTTTGGGGACAATGCAAAGCATTGAGACTGCAATGTCTCTTCCATGTTGACCCAAAATGAATCTTTGTTTTTCTTTTTCTTTTGCTCTCTATGTGTCATTCTTCTCGTTCTATGTATTCAAGGAATGATAACAGTTTCACGCTCTTTCCTAAAAACATTGCAGCAATAAACATACTGACCCCAAATTCATAGATCCCTTATGTGTTTGGTGTGCTTTCTTTTATGGGGGAAACTCCCTTTCCTTTCTTTTCTTTTCATTTTCCTTGACATGACGTAGCCTAACTTTGAAACATATGACTTGGCATAAGGCTTTCCTAGTTGGCTCTCATGTGTTGTTTTTCTTTTGCATTCTCTTTCTTCTACTTAAATAAATTTCTCATGAAGGATGTGTAGCAATTCCTTTAAAGTGGGAGGCATAGAATACCATAATTTATTTGCATTATTTTTTCTTTGTGTAGTCTTGTCATTTATATGACGTGTTCATTACTTTGTGGATGACATTGGGTGTGATGTCCTTCATAAGTATGATATTTATTAGCATATTACATTCCTCTTGGTGGTTTGATGCGACACACTACATCTCCTAAGTTGTGAATTTACTATTATTTAACTAGTCTCCTCTTGGGGACATTAGACACAATGTTTCCTAAGTGATTGACCTTACATAAACTGAACAAGACTCCTTTGAACAATATTTCACATTACATTTTTGTATTTTACATTTGTTGCATTCTCATTCAGCCACCTTGCAGAACACAACTTGCATGCCTGTGGTGCCATCCTATTTTTTTCATGAGTTCTAAGAATATGGAATTTTGCTGGTCTCATGAAGTTTAAACCAACATTTGCATTTCCTTTTGATTTGTGGTGCCTTGTTAAAGTTATTAGGAGGTATAACTTTGGCATGGTGGGAAGCCCAACTAGTGGCATGACTTTCCCTATAGCCACTTTTGTGTTTTTGAGTGCATTCCAACTAGTGTATGTATCTCTTGCTTTTGGCCCTTCTCACCCCGTGGATGAACACAAGTTCTATGGGCCTAGACTAAGTACACATTCTCTTTTTTCCTAGATTAGATTCACAACTAGTTGGATCAATGATCAAAGCTTTATATAATTCTCAACACTTGTGTGTTCCTTTTTTCTTACACTTGGTTCTCCATGGTATCTTCATCTTGGGGACTTGATCATCCCTCCTGATTGTTGTTATTCCATCTTGCTAACGTAAGTAAATTTGAACCCTCTTCTTTTGTTGTTCATGGCTACTTTAGTGTGAGTCTGAAGCAAGTTCTTCCTCTCACTAAAGTGGGGGCTAAATGTGCCGTAGAAAAATGACCCCTTGTAATTTTCATGGCCTTTTAGGTCTTGTTTCATAGTGTTTTACATATCTTGCCTTGATTTTATGTTGCAACATGGATTGAACATGCTTATTTAAGTATTTAAATTTAAATATTGAAGTCTTGTGAATGTGTTGTGAAGTGTTTTAAGACATCTCCACATTATTCTAGACTCTATTTAATATAATTCACCTAAAAATCATCTTTTTACACATCAAAAAGTCCTATTTTCAAGTGTTGTAAACTCTTGTAACAAAGATTCACACTTTTCTAGGCATTTTCCCCTTATTTATCTCTTTCTAATGTCCCATTTGACCTTTTTATACACTCATAAGCTTTATTTTAGTGTATTCTTGAATATACTCCCGACACACAACATTAAATGACATTTAATTCTCGATACCTAAATTCATGTCCTAGGTGGGACTCATTCGCCATGGGTGGCGAATGAGTCCACCTTGGCTCCAAAATTCAAAATATTTCAAATTTCTTTCGAGATTCAAAAATATGCTTGATGTCAACTTGTGATGATGTATGAACGTTTTCTAAGACACAAGATTGATATAAAGAAGTTAATTTCACCTCATTTTAACATCCAAGAACATCCATCCATCATCTCATTCATTCAAGCAATCTCATTCACACTTTTAAGCATTCAAAAAATATTACAACATCAATTCAAGCAGTTATTGAAGCACTTTGAAGCAGCCATTGACATTGATTCAGACTTGCATTTTCAAGGATCTTGGTAAGTTTTTAACACTTTTATATTGTTCATTTATCATTTCTTTTGCATTTCATTTATTTCTATCGGGTTTGATTACCAAAGTGGGGTTTTACCAAGGAAAACCCCTATTTGAGATGATTTTAATGCAACTAAGCTAATTAATTGATTGATTAAGCATGCAAAACCTAAGAAATGTGACTTGTTTGAGAACACATGATGTAATGCAAAAATGCCTAGAAATGAATGTAAAACTTAACAAAAAAGAACCAAACTAAAAGTTTGCACCTAGAATATAGATGAAGACTAGAAATGGATTTTGGAATGTTGTTGATGTTTATTTTCAAGCCTAATGGGACTCGTTCGCCACCTAGGGCGAATCAGTCCCTGTTCTGCCAAACTGTGTTGGAACCTGTTTATGACAAAAGGGTATCTAAAAATGAAGAAAACTCAAAATTGACCCTGGAGTGGGACTCATTCACCACCCATGGAAAATGAGTCCACTTTTAAATTTTTGATTATTCAAAGGTGGATTATGAAGCTTTCGGTCAGCACTTCGGCTTGCTATAGGTGTCCGCTTTTGAAACTATCAGATTTAGGCCTGAAAATGACTTTTGTTGATATTTTGAGTTGAATGATGTAGAGCTGAATTGAAATGCTTTGAAATATAATCCTCAATGATTCCCAAGCCTCCAAGAATCTAAAATTTGCAAACACACAACACAAGAGAGAGAAATGTTAAATGTTAGGGCATGGGGGTTTGCCTTGGTCAAACCCTTTTTAGGTAATTAAACCAAAATGATGAAACAATGTATTGAAACATGCAATAATGGAGTTGATTACCTTTCCATGGTGTTTGATCTTGAAATTCTATTGCAAAACATGAAGATTCAACCCTTGAATGTCCTAGAAAGCAATCTTGATGAAGAAACCCTAGTTTGCTTGACTTAAATGAGAAGATAGATGATGAATGAAAGATGAGAGATGTAAAAATGAGTTAGGAGATGTAAGGTGAGGAGAAAAAAACTTGTTTATACACATTTGTGCCTTAGTAACCTAATGATAGCTCATCACAAGTTGACATGTAGTGAAATTAAACTTAAATTTTACTTTTTTCCCACTCAAAGGTAAAAATGGGACCAGATTGAACTCATTCACCATACATGGCGAATGGGTCCCACCTGGATGGGACTTATTTGCCATGCATGGTGAATGGGTACCATAGGGGCCATTTTGACAGGTAGGAAGCCAAGAGATAAGGAAATAAGGTTTAAATTACAACTTTTTCAAGTATTTTATCAATTTAAGCCTTGGGATGCACAATGTGGGTTAATAGGGGCCTATTAGTGATGATGTAAAGGTCAAATAGAGCTTGGGACACATAATTGTGAAAGTGTAATTAAATACACTTTACAACACCAAAATGAGGTCCACACAGCCTAGGAAGGCACAAGAACTAATGTGAATGTGCAAGACACATTACAACACTAGTTTAACATTAAGTTTAAGTTATAAGCCTTCTAGATTGGTGTGATAATGTTATTGAACACATTTTATAATGTTGAATTGGGGAGAAATAGGTTCATTAAGTTTAGTAAAGTGTGAAAGTCCTTCACAACACCTTTACAAGACATTGTTAAAATCATGTTATTCAATTTGCAAGGGTCCAAGTCCTAGTGTGGATGCATAAAATGCCTCAAAACACCTGAATCAAGGCCTCATTAATTTAATTTATCATAAATTATTCTCATGTCAAGAAAAGGGTAGTTTTTTATATAGTGCATTTATCCCCCACTTTAGTGAGAGGATGAACTTGCTTCAAACTCACACTAAAGTAGACATTCAAGAGAGACCCAATTGTATAGATGCATATGACAAAGAATGAAAAAGAACAGAGGGGGTTGTGCAAGCCTCCAAGGTCAAAGATCCTAATTCAAGCATCATGCAATGGCAAGAACGAGGAGGAGAAATGAAAGTGGGGTGGATCAAGCTTCGATCGTTTTCCCAACTAGTTGTGGATAAGATCTAGGTTGTTTTTCCAAAAAGGAAAATGCATACTCACTTTGGGGCAATGAAACTCTTGGCTATCTGTCAGGTGAGAAATCCCAAAAGGTTAGAAAAATACGCTAGTTGGTATGAACTCAAACACATAGGTGACTATGGGGAAAGTCCTGCCACTGAATGGGCTTCTTGCTCAACCATACCAAAGTTATACCTCCTGATAACTTTAATAAGGTGCCACAAAGGAAAATGTTAGTTCAAGCTCTATAAGGTAAGAAAAACTTTTTCTGCTTAACACTCATAGACATTGTTAATGCATAATAGTGTAAGGATTGTTCAAAGGGATTTTCCTTAATTCGTGCATTTTCTCATATTTGGGAACATCGTGCTTAACGTATCCAAGAGAGGAAAGGTGAAAATGGTCTCATATTGTTTCCAAGAGAGGACAAGTGCAATGTATCATCCTGAGCAACATTGTACATAATGTTTCTAAGAGAGGAAATTGGCAAGAAAAAGAAAATCACATAATGAAATGTGAGTGGTGATGTATGCCTCAACTTTAAACTAGTTGCAAACACCATTACTATGAGAAATTTCTTTAAAGTAGAAGAAGGAGAAGACATGAGAGCTTATTTGGATATCCTTATGCCATGTCATGTGTTTCCAAGAAGCTACATCATGAAAAAGGGATAGTATGCCACATGTGAGGTAACTTAAGGCATTTCATCCGCATCCCAAGCTTGATCTTATGTATTCATGAAAGGTTAACAACTAAAAAAAGGAGGAAATGATAGGTGACATATGAGGACAAGGCTAACCAACCCCTTGCCCCCACTTAGTGCAAGACAAAGGTGATCCAAAATGATTGATGAAATGCATGGTGGAATGAAAATTTAGTATCAATTAGAAGAATTAGGTGCCTTGACATAGGGAAGCATGCCAAACTCCTTATGATGTTGAATTATATGACTCAAATCATGACATTCATTAGTGGAGTGACCATGAACTCTATGATAGGTGTAGGAGGAAGTTTTGTTATAACATTTCTTATGAGTTCTTGGAGGGAAGGTGATCAAGTGATATTGGAGAGTCTCGACAAGATACCCTCTTGATCAAGGGGATAAGTAGTGGATATTGTTGGTGGCAAAGAGATGTCTGGCTTAGTATAGGATGTCATATCTACGCAAGGTTCTTTAGATGGCAACATTCTGTGCTCACTTTTACAAGAGGAGGAAAAATCTATCAAATGCAAATCATGTCCATTTTGCAAGATGACATTGAAATTAAGTGAATGTGCATTTTTTTGTTTTATGTTTTGAAAAGGATGATGTTCAATACCACTAGTGTTGAGGAGTCTAGAGTGGTTGATGGTGAAGGTTGATTTAGGAGTATGTAGTGAGTGTTTGTTGATCTCTATCACACGACAATAGTCGAGACCATGAGTTTTTTTTTGTGTGTTAGGCTCGATAGCTCAATAGGGTTGTGGATACCTTGTTCATGAGCAACCCATCATTTTCCACTATATCCAAGTTGTTTCATGAGGTCATAAACTTTTCCATAAAGCATCGTCATTTCTTTTGGATAAAGTGATTTTTTGTTATTGTGTTTATCAAAGGTTGTTGTGTACTGTGTGTTGTTGTCTAAAGTGGTTGAGGTGGATGGTTTCGAAAGGTTCAAATTTTGTGTGGACATTATTGTTGTATCATTATCCTTATTTGAATCTTTGTGGTTGATTTTGTACTTTCCCATGAATTCATGTACAAAATCCAAGAAACCCCAATCATCAAAAAATAGCCTCATGTGTTGTGTAAGTGGTTTTTCATCATCATTTTGTTGAATGTCTTCCACATTTGTAGGTGATGTTGATGTTTTTAATGATTTGGTTTTGTTCTTCCCCACTTGTAAGACACTATAAGGTTCAGGGTCAGCATCAAGGGTGTGTAATTTGTTGTTATAAATGTATTTCATTTTGTGATGAAGAGTGGAAGGCACCCCATTCATTGCATGAATCCACTATCTACCTAAGATAAGATTATATGAAATTTCATAAGGTATGACATAAATTGGTGTGTTCAATGTGGCCATTCCAACTGTAAGAGGCATAATGATCACCCCTAATGGTTGCTTTTCAACACATCAAATCCCTTAATAGAGAAAGAATCATGTCTAATTGTTGATTGATCAATGACAAGCGTATCTATAAGGCTCACACTACACACATTAAGAAAAGAACTAGTATCAACAAGAGTTCTCTTTATCCCTTTCATTTTTTATTGAGTGATGATCATGAAATGTTCATTTTGTTTTTGTACATCCAAAGAGGGGAGTTCACTTTGGTGAAAAACAATGTAATTGTTTATTCCTTGAATGATAGTGGCTATGTCATGTGGTTGCACATTAGAAGGGATAGGAACATGTTCTAAGGAATCTTGAAGCATAGTGAGATAATTAGGTGAGTTCTGAATTAGGTCCCACAATGATATCTTAGTAGGAGAATGTTTAAGTTGTTTGACAAGTTCATACTCCATCTAAAAAGTTCATACTTCATCTGACATGATGAGAAAGGGTTGGGTATAATAGGATTAGGAAAAGGTAAGGGTCTTGGTGTCGGTTGTTGTGGTTGCGGATTGTTTCGAGTGTTATATGTATGAGCAACGGTATTATGACTTAGTTACTATGATACATTATTCTTAGGTGGGTAGAGGATAAGTTTGAGTTCATTTTGAGATTGTTTGTGTGATGGGGGGTAAACGATGAGTTGAGGTTGAATAATGTTACCATCCCTTAGCAAGTGAGATTCTAAATCATTATTGATATTGTTGTCTTACATCATGATATCCTTCCTAGGAGGAGGGTTTTAAGAAGAACTAAAAACTGAAGTTTCTTGACATTCTAAGGTTGGTTCTCCTAAATGGAATTTATCACAAGTATGAGGATGATTAATGGTTGACTTGTTTTGTGCAATAAGGTTTTTTTTAGGTGAAAGGGGAGAACTAAGATTCTCATGACTCACATTTTTTGTATTTTCTAACATCAAAGCATCTTCCTTACAACCAAGGGATATACTAGGAGAAGCACAAGTATGATTATCATGAGAATCATGTCTTTGTTCCCGAAGGTTTTCCAAAATAGGAGAAATAGGGGAGGTATCATAAAGAGGGTTGTAGTAGACCAACATATCCTCATCATTTATAATCTTATCTTCCTCAAAATTATCCTCACAATGGAAATTAGGTAAGGTGATGTTTAAGAATGTGTCTATGATTTCATTCTCATGTACTAACATATCTTCCAAAGAGGATGAGGAGGACAAACAATAACCTCATGATAAACAATGATTGTGTCTTCTGTCACCAAAATACCTTCATCACTAAAAGGAGAGGTAATAGGAGAATCACAATTATGATCATCATAAGTATCTATGTTTGTATACGCTTCTATCACATTATCCACACAAATAGGAGAGATAGAATAGGGTGAAAGTTCAAGGTTAACATGGTCATTTTCATTCTCTTGTGCTAAGAGACTCTCATAACTAGGACATGCATTAAATGAATGATTAACATGCTTATGAACTAAGTTTTTCTTTGAAAATTTGGAGAAAATGGAAAGTAACAGTTTGAATCAACAATCTATGATAACTCAAAATGCAATGTAAAAGGATGAAATGAAGTGTAATTTTTAGAGAATAATTGAATGATTATGCTATATAACAATATGAGAATGCAAATGTGAAATTTAAACCATGCATGAAATAAATGAATGTAAGCTAAATCTAATGAAATTAATGTTACAGAAACTCATCCAAGTGAGATAGATAACTGATGTTAGCAAAAAAAAGAATAAAAAAATGGTTTTCAGTTCTGTAAAAGGCTGTTTTAGGGGTGAAAAGGGACTAATTCTCCCAAGGTGGCGAATGAGTCCTAGTATGGAATTTTTTCTGAATTTTTAGAGGGTTTTGATGGATTTTGATGTTTTCTGAGAGCTATGATGTAGACCTAAATGAAAAATGGAGAAAATTAGAAAATTTAAATAAATTTAGATGCCAACAATGCAACCTAAATGCACTTTCTGTGAATGCAAAATTTGAAACCTAGCATGCAAATGAATTCATGCAAATCTTAATGCAGGGTCAATGAAAGCCTAGATCTATGATGAAGGAATCCAAAGAAGAAAATAAAGTGATCAAAAAGCAGGTTCACCAAAATGAACTGTATATTTTAGAGGCTAGGAATGCTATGTCTCTTTTGCTCAATTAGTCTTTCACCTAATGGAAAGAGGTAGATCTCACACCCAAAATCTAAGTGGTTCACTCAAATAATGCAATGTATGATGTTATTAAGGCTAAATGAGATTATTTTATTGCAAATAAACTAAGTACTTAATTTATTAAGCATGCAAAACCTAAGAAATGTGACTTGTTTGAAAACACATGATGTAATGCAAAAATGCCTAGAAATGAATGCAAAACTTAATAAAAAATAACCAAACTAAAAGTGTGAACCTGGAAAAAGGATGAAGAATGGAAATAGATTCTTGAATTTTTTTCATGCTAATTTTCAAGAATGATGGGACTCATTCATTACCTAGGGCGAATCGGTCCCTATTTTGCCAAACTGTGTTGGAACCTATTTCTGACAAAACAGTATCTGAAAATGTAGAAAACTCAAAATTGACCCTGGAGTGGGACTCATTTTCCACTAAGGGTGAATGAGTCCACTTTTAAATTTCTGATTACGCAAAGGTGGATTCTAAAGCTTTCAGTCTGTACTTCAGCTTGCTACAGGTGTCCACTTCTGAAACTATTAGATTCGGGCCTGAAAATGACTTTTTGTTGATATTTTGACTTGAATGATGAAGAGATGACTTGAAAGACTTTGAAATATAATCCTCAATGATTCGCAAGCCTCCAAGAATCTAAAATCTACAAACACACAAGACAAGAGAGAGAAATGTTGAATGTTAGGGCATGAGGGTTTGCCTTGGTCAAACCCCTTTTAGGTAATTAAACCAAAATGATGAAACAATGTAATAAAACATGAAATAGTGGATTTGATTACCTTTCCATGGTTTTTGATCTTGAAATTCTATAGCAAAACATGAAGATTCAACCCTTGAATATCCTAGGAAGCAATCTTGATGAAGAAACCCTAGTTTGCTTGACTTAAATGAGAAGATAGATGATGAATGAATGATGAGAGATGTAAAACTAAGTTAGGAGATGCAAGATGAGGAGAAAAATACTTATTTATACACATTTTTCCTTACTAACTTGATGATACCTCATCATAGGCCGACATGTAGTGAAATTAAACTTAAATTTCACTTTTTTCCCACTTAAAGGTCAAAATGGGACCAGATAGGAATCATTCGCCATACATGAAAAATGGGTCCCACTTGGATGGGACTGATTCACCATGCATGTTGAATGGGTCCCACAAGGGCAATTTTGACAGCTAGGAATCTAGGAGATAGGTAATAAGGTTTAAATTACAACTTTGTCAAGTATTTTATCAATTTAAGCCCCAAGATGCACAATGTGGGTTAATAGGGGCCTATTAGTGATGATGTAAAGGTCAAATAGGGCTTGTGACATATAATTCAATGTGAAAGTGTAATTAAATACACTTTACAACACGAAAATGAGGTCCACATAGCCTAGGAAGGCACAAGAACCAATGTGAATGTGCAAGCCACATTACAACACTAGTTTAACATTAAGTTTAAGTTATAAGCCTTCTATATTGACGTGATAATTTTATTGAACACATTTTATAATGTTGAATATGGGAGAAATAGGTTCATTAAGTTTAAAAAAGTGTGAAAGTCCTTTACAACACCTTTATAAGACTTCGTTAAAAGCATGTTATTCAATTTGCAAGGGTCCAAGACCTAGTGTGGATGTATAAAATGCCTTGCAACACCTGAATCAAGGCCTCATTAAGTCAATTTATCATAAATTATTCTCATGTCAAGCAAAGTGTACTTTTTTCTATGGTTCATTTATCCCCCACTCAAGCAAACTCCCCCTAAGACATACCACTTATCCTTGAAGTCAAGGATCATTTCTCTTTAGCAGATCATTTACACAACTTCCTTCTCCTTCAACTACAAATGTTTTTCCCCTTTGACAAAGCATTTCAAAGAGAAATAATGTGACCATTAATTTGCAACCATTAAGTCATTATAAATTTGTAAAACATTTTTTACCTGACTTGATCTCTCTCTCCATTTCTAGGGATGAATAAGGTACCAATTAAGCCCCCCCTTGGATTCATGCTCTATCACTAAGACTTAGTGATGTGAGGTAGAAGCAACCATAGTTGGTACTTCATGTTGACCTTTTACTATCCAAACCTTCTTGGTCTTCTTCTTTATCTTGTCACCCTTCTTCTTAGGAATATGTGAACCATTATTCACTTTGGGGGACATATTCCTTCTCTTATCATAATGTGTTAATGGCCTTACATAGTTTAATCTACAATTATTAGCAATGTGACCAAAATTTGCAGTTAAGAACAGTACATTCATGTTCACTATAGGAGCAAATGAATTTCCATTTACATGTTTTATGATCCTTCTAGGTGCAACTCTACAATCATAATCCCAATGACCAAACTGATTAAAGGTATAACAATAACCCTTAAAACATGAAGAATACCTAGTCATAACTTTTATTGTATAGGATGAGGAAGTCTTCTTTGGTTTGACATCTTCACATGTCTTATCCTTATGCATATTTCTCCTTCATCTCCCTTTTTATGTTGCTTCTTTTTCAAATTTTTAGGAACTAAATTCTCCATGTTCTTATCTACTACAGGCTCCTTCAACTTAACAACATCCTTAACTAGTTTTCCATCTCTAGAGGCATTTTCCTAGGAGTAACTTGTATAGGCTTTCACTTCCTTATTGAAACATCTTTCTTCTACTTCGAATCTATCATACAATTTCCTAGAAGAATTGGTAGAGGGACTTTTTCCTTTCTCAAACCAAAGAAAATATTTTTCTTTTTGGTTTTGATGGATTTTGTGATTGTATCAATTCATCTAATATCTCAGAGCCACATTTGAGCTTTAGGCCTTTTCCAATCTTCTCTTTAGATTTTTCTAAATCTTTTATCGAGGCCATTATTTCTACCTCTAGGTTTATGAACTCATTATATTTAGAGTGTAGTTCAATTTGAACTACATTTCTTTGTCTTCTTTCTTCTTCCATCTCATTCTTCAAGTTGATCACCATGTGATTGGATTCTTCAAGACTCTTGGTCAACTTAATAATCTCCTCTTGTGCATGCAATTTTTTTTCTTCATTTTCCTTCCCAATGATCTTCTTAGTGGCTAATATTTTGCCAATTGGCTAATAGTTTCAGCTATAACATGACTTGAATCACCACATTTTTATAATATTTTATTATAGTCTTATTTAAATCACCAAATAATTTATTTTATTAAAAAAATTAACTCAAAAATTTGCCACAATATTCAATACATGATTAGGTCAGATTCACCTATATTTTATAAGTTATAGTATAAATATATATTAATTTTCCAATAGTATATCATAACTATTAGTTGATTTAGGGCCATATTTCTAATGTTTAGTTTCCACCATTAATTTACAAAATAATCTAATGGACCTCATTATATTTTGTGAGGTAAAATTTACTCAAGATTTGTAATGCTCATGGGGGCCAAAATTTCTTTTGGGTTGTTGATCTTCTAAGATCAACAATCCAAAAGAATTTTAGGCCCCATGAACATTACAAATCATGGGTACAATTTACCTTGTAAAATACAATGAGGATTGTTAATTAGTTATTTTAAAATGATTTTAGGAAGCATGAGGATTACAAATTGTGGGTTCATTTCTCCTTGTAAAATACAATGAGGATTGTTAGATTATATTTTAAATCAATGTCTATAATTAAATATTATAGTCTAGCCTTAAATCCATTGATAATTTCCACCATCAGGCCCCTATTTTTCCACAAGAATATATTTTTTGGATTGGAACAATTCACCATCATAATTAATGTACTTTCCTATTACTTTTGAAGATTTGCCAATATTTTCTACAAAATTTTGGTGATGTAAAAAAATCACCAATAAAATTAATATTTTTTCAAAAATAAGGAAAGATTCACCTGTAGAAATTAATATTTTTTCATAAAAAAATTGAAATATTTTCCAAGATTTAAATATATCCTTTTTTGAGGGGGGTTTCCCAAAGTTATCACTGTTCCTTCCTCAACCTTGTAACCTCATCTAGAGTATAGATGAGATTACCTTCAAGGTAAAATTATTCTTCTTCTTTACCAAAGGTTTCAACTTCATCTTTATTAGACCTCTCAACCTCTTCATCAAAGGTCATTCCAAAATCCATGAATGGGTCAACTTCATAGACACTTTCATTTTTATTGTCTGAGCTCCATAAAATATCTGATGACCCACTTTCTCTTCTTTGTGTAGAACCTTCTTATCTATCTGCTTACTACTATTTTCTTGCTTAGAGTTATACTTTTCATCATGAATGCATTCAAAAGCAATATAAAAAATTTTACCTCTACATTTTCTAGAGCCTCTCCTTAGTCTTCTAATGAAATAAACTTCCTCTTCATCAGCCTTCTTAGATCTAGATGTAGATGCTTCAATCTTCTCCCTTCTAGCTCCAACATGTCTCATGGATGTGTCTACATTCTTTATATCTTCACTTGTCTTCAGTCTATCAAACTTGCTTCCACATCGCAAAATCTTAGCTTGCACCTTACCATCATCCTTCTCATATATCCTCTTTAGGTTGTTCCAAATTTCATGTGAGGTTTCATAATGCATGACTTCAACAAGAATAGATCCAGACAACCTTATCATCATGGCATACATTGCTTTAGAATTATCTTGAAAATCCTTCTTTCTAGCCTTAGTAGTTCGAGGTGTAGCAGGAACCTTGTATCCCTTTTCAACTGACATCCATACATCAAACCCTAATGCTTTTAAATATTCCTTCATTTTGCTACTCCAACACTTATATTCTAATCCATCAAAGAGAGATACTTCTTCTATAGATAAGCCTTGCTGATTAGCCATTGTGTGTTCACTTAACAAAATCTACCTAAGATGATTAAGCTTCTCCTAGGGAACCTATCTTTGATACCAATTGTTCGAACACAACAATCTACTAAGAGGGGGGTTGAATCACTAGATATTAAAACTTAGCTCTCAAAACCTTATTGCAAATTACTTCTTTAAACTTTTGATTAATTTATGTAGATTAAGTCCTTAGATCCTTAATATGAAGATTAAATAATCACTCAAAGATATAAACATGCACACACACAAAATCATCACATAACACCATATGTATGTGGAAAACCCAATATGGGAAAAACCATAGTGATAAATGATGCTAGGATCTACTATCCTAATCTAGCCTCACAAATAAATTTTTGTTACAATGCTTAGGACACCAACCCAAGGAAGCAACAACTCCAAGGAGACTCCAATCCTCTACAATGAGCACCAAGTTAGTTATCTAATGAAACTTGTGAATGGTTATCATAAACCTCCACAAACACAAAGAACAAACACATAATTAGTCCAATATGCAAGTTAGAAACAACATTCCCTGCGAAATTCATTTGAGATATCAAGAACAAGAAATAAATGAAGAACAATGAATAAAACTATCAAATCTAGCTCAAAATAAACAAACTCTCAATCCCATTGGGGAATTGGTACCATTTTGATGTGGAAAATGGCCCTTTCCTAATTCCTTGCAAGCTTGATGAAGATTTGTTGATGATTGAAGCTCCTTGATGAAATTTTGGCATAATCTAGCTATGAAATCATGAAAACTATGAACACTTGATGAAATGGATGAAATTAGCTCTAAATATGAAGATAGTGACTTTGCAATGAAGTTGTGGATCCTCAATCCAAATGAGAGCCTTCTATTTATAGAAGAAAATGTTGGAGGAATAGGAAAAATGGATGAATGTGGGATTAATCATCAACCAATGGCCAAATGCCACTTGTCAAGATTTGAGAGGATGAAGGTTGAGCACAATTTGATGAATGTGCCAATAAATGATATTAGGTGGAATTTCAAATTTATGAAATGACATGTTGGAGGGAGAAAAGAATGAATTAAGTGCCACTTGTTTCAATGCACAAGGACATGTAAGAGGCATTCAATTCCTTGTTGGAAGGACACATCCCTTTGGAGGGATTTTTCATTTTTTGAGGAATATTCCCTTTCGATTCCATGTTGAGAGAAATTAGAAGATTTAATAAATCAAAAGAAATGATTTATTGTGCAAGTTGCAAAATTTAGATGATTTAGGTGATTAGGATTAGATTTAATCATTATTTGATTAATTCAAGTGAAGATTAGGTGATGTGATAATTTGATTTAGATTTTATGATTTAAATAAATCAAAGCCTCTCATTTGGATTGAGAATCCGCAATTTCATTGCAATGTCACTATCTTCATATGTAGAGGTAATTTCATCCATTTCATCAAGTGTTCATATTTTTCATGATTTTAGAGCTATGTTATGCCAAAATTTCATCAAGGAGCTTCAATCATCAAATAGCAACATTGAGTGTCATCTTTGACAGACTTGAGGAATACAAAGTCTGACTCAATCCAAAGAAGTGTGTCTTTGGTGTACAATTAGGGAGGTTGTTTGGATACAATGTGTCCATGAGGGATTGAAATAGATCCCACCAAGGTAAAGGAAATTTTTGAGATGGAGGTACCTAAGACATTGAAGTAGCTAAGAGGCTACAAGGTAGACTCTAGTCAATCCACTGGTTCATAGCCCAATTAGCAGACAAGTAAATTCCATAATCTCATCTACTTCACAATGGGGTAGCATACAAATGGGATGAGAAATGCGATCAGGCCTTTGACAAAATCAAGGAGTGTTTTCTCACACCGCTAGTTCTCATGTCGCCAATCCTAGGAAAGCCATTGATTTTACACATATAAGTAATAGCAATAGCTCTTGGCACTCTCCTAGCACAACATGATAAAAATGGGATAGAGAGGGATATCTACAACATCATCTGAAGTATAGTAGGGCATGAGTTGAACTATTCGTTCATCAAAAAAGCTTGTCTAGTACTGGTGTTTGCCGCATAGAAGTTCAGGCACTACATGTTAGCACATAAAATAAAACTCATTGCCAGGATCAACCCACTCAAGTACTTACTTTCCAAAGCAATGCTCACAAGAAGGATGGCCAAGTGGGTCATGATCCTATCAAAATATGATATTGAGTATGTGTAACGAAAGGCTATCAAGGGAAAAGTAATCGCAGATCAGTTAGCAGAGGTACTAAAGTATTAAAAAAATCCACTAACATTATAGTTCCCTGATAAATCAATCTTAAACCTAAGCATAGTAGACCACTAGGAATTGTACTTTGATGGTTCCTACATGCAACATGGATCAAGAGCCAAAGTATTTTTCATCACTCCATAGGGAGAATGCATACCAAGATCATACAAGTTGGAATTTCCTTGCACAAAGAATATTGCAAAATATGAAGCTCTCACCATAGGAATTAGAATAGTAGTGCAAAGGAATATTGTGGCTCTCAAGGTATATGGAGATTTACAGCTAATAATCAATCAAGTAAATGATGAGTACCAAACAAAGGATGACGAGATGACTCCATACAAGAAGTTGGTAGAAAGTCTCAAAGAGTCCTTCATTGAAATCACATTTGAGCATATACCTAGAGCAAAAAACAAATTAGTGGATGCCTTGGAAACAATTCGATCCCTACTGGACATCCATTGCAATGTCTCCAAGCATGAATTCCTAGTAGAACAACTTCTCTTACCCGCATTGGAGGTACCAGAGTTTGAATTTGTGTGTGAAATTGTTGGTCTTGATGATCCCTGGTATCAACATATATACACCTACTTGAGAATAGGAGTCATCCCTGCTACCTTATCCATAAGCCTAATCTGGGGGATATTTTTAGTGAAAATTGAAGTATCTTTGATGCTTCAAAATTTAGCACCATTAGAAAGAGCTTAGAATCCTGAATCCAATGCAACTTAAATAGAGCGAAAAGGAGTATGTTTGCTCAACTTACAGACGATCAAAGTCTAGGTCAAACTGACACTAGGGGTCATCTAGAAAGTGAAAAAAATGACTATCTTAGAAATCAATAGAAGCAATTTCAAATCAAAGTGCTTGTCAAGATGATTCTAGCGATGTTTGTTTCATCAAAATCTGACATTGTATGCCCAAGATATTGTTAGTCAAATTTTCCTTGTACCATGGTTGACTAGGTGTATGGATGATGATGTCAGCATGATTTCAGCATGCTAACATGCCAAGTCTGTCAGGTATGAAGCTGGAGTGGACCAATCAAATGCTGACACATGTCTATCCATACAATGACGTGGCAAGATGTCAAGGCAGATGACGTGGCAGACAGGTCAGCATTGACTGTGCAGCTGTAGTGAAAAATATTTTGACACATGGCACTATCATAGGGTGACACATAGCTCTCTCCTTTATTGTCTTCATGAGTAGTTTGTTTAAAGAGCTGAGGGGATTCGACCCCTTGACAAGTCAGATCTTGAAGTTGCTGTCGGTTGTTGTGCCAAGCACTAAGCTCTCGACATATAATGGCTTCGAGTTTGTTTTGTTGTGTTTGTCGGTGCAGTTTAAGACAAATGGAGGTTGGTGGGGTTTGAACCACTGACCTCCCATTTAGTAAAAGGTATGGCTACCAACAGACCACCGATGGTCTTTATATTATATAAGGGTTCAGTTTTATATAACCAATAACTATAGACCGAATGTAATGAAAAGGGGCATAAAAGCCAAACTAAGGTCCTAACCAACTAAACTAAAGGGCCATGGAAGACAAGTGACTCATTGTATGAATTTTTATAAGGGAGTTAGATATTTATTATGATAGTTAAGCCTTTTTAGGCATATTTTATGTATAAAAAAGGGGGTAGTAGGTCTTGTTTTTTGAAGTCCAGGTGGTGAGAAGGAGAGAATGCTTAGGATATTTTGAAGATATCTCTGCACATCAGAGGAATGTCATATTACTGTGCTTGAAGGAGATAGTCTTGAAGCAATTATAACAAATTTTTGGAGCTTTAATTGGATCGGTCACTCCGTTGGAGAGGGACCTAGAGACGTAGTTCATTTGGATGAATTTCATTATCAATTACATTTGTTCTCCTTTTTCTTTTCTCTTTTTCTTTCAGTTCATCATTATGGTTATGTTATGTTAATTCATTCATTTAGAGCTTTGAGTTAACTATTATAAATTGTTAAGCATTTTGTAAGCAATCGTCTAGATCCTTAATCAGATCAAGTTTGGTATTAGAGATTTGTGTGACTAGTACTATAGATTTGAATGCTAATTCCCTCCAATCTTTAGAAAGGTGAAGGCGAGCTTGAAGAATACAATCATGAAATTGGAAAATGAAGAACATTTCCGAAGATGTCTATGTCTGGAATGGTTGATGATTTTGAGGAGATTAGCAAGAAGGAATTCAAAAGAGCTTTGTTAGGTATGAGATCTATGGTGGAGATATTGTTTAAAGAGAGACAAGAGTGGAAGGAAATTGAAGGAGGTTCGTCGAAGCAAGATGATCATAAAAACAAGAAAGGGAAACATCCTAGAGGTGGTGGCAAGCCACCAGATCTACCCTCTTCTCCTTCTCCTCTCCTTCCTCTTCTCCTTCTTCTCCATATTCTACTCATTATGTGTCTTCTAATCCTTTCAAGGGTGTGCATAAGCTTAGGATCAAATTGGATGTAAAATTTGAGGATATGTGTAGGATCATGATGGGCCAAAAAGTGGCAATATGATGGGTATGTGTAGGGTATGTGGCTAACAACATTTTTCTTACCCAAAATTGATGAATTGAAAAGGGTTTTTAAAGGAGATTCTCAACTTTCCACCAATATAAATTATGCTTTACTTTTAATTTAATAAATAATTATTATTCATTTTCTATTTGAATTATGACTAAAGTCCTGATTGATAGGCTGATTGAAAAACATCTATAGCTTTCAAATGGTATCACATTTTTTTAATACAAAACATGCATCACATTCTATGCTTTTCATACTATATGATTAAAAAAAATTGAATTTCATGAAGTTTTGACCAAGTTAAGGTGGTCAGACATACAAGTTTTTATATTTTTAAAATTTGTAATTAAAAATTCATAATTAATTATTTACTTGGAAAAAAATTATAAAAAAATATCCATCACATCTAGACATGATTCCTCTACTTATATCTAAAATCTTATAAAAAAATTATCATTTTATTGTGGTTAGGGTGGTCAGATAGACACCTACTTCCTTTTTTCCCCTGAAATTTAAGTACTACTACATTGAAATTTCAAATTTTCACCAAATAGATTTTTTTTTTTAAATAAACGTAGTAGTTTAGAAACTACATTCAATTTGCTACAGATTCTATTCATACACATTTTTGAAACAATATAGATAACTTATTCTAATTTTTACGTCAAGTTGCCTAACTCTGATTTTTCTAAAAATTTTGTCACTTAAGGGCCTATTTTTTCCATGTTGATCCTGCACATACCCTTGACTTACCAAAGTATTGTGGTGAATTAAATGTTAAAAATTTGGATGAATGGATTCAACAAGTTGAAGTCTATTGTAGAGTCCAAAACCTCTGAGATGATACTGATAGGATCCAGTTGACTACTATTTGGTTAGGGGGTACAACTCTAACCTGGTGGGAGAGTAGGACTAGGGCAGAAATTTCACAGCATGGTAGAGTCAATTTTTCTTGGACATAATTTGTTAATGCTCTTAAAAAGCAATTCTATCCCTTAGGCCACATGCAACAGTTGATGATGAACTAGAAAAATTTTAGGCAAGGGAAAGGTTAGTGTGTTCAGGATTACACCCATGAATTTAGAAAAAAGGCTATTGCATTGAATGTTCCTTTGTAGACCCAGGACACTTTATTGAAATACATAGGAGGTCTTCATTCCTACCTTAGGTATTCCATTTTGGTTTTGAATCCTAACAACTTGGATGAAGTTTGTGTCCAAGCTCCTCACTTAGAGTCATGTGGTAAGGGTTCTTTCATTGATAAGCCTGATAAGAATCCTTTTAAGCTTAAGGGAAAAGACAAAGACAAAGACAAAGGAAAATGGAAGAAGATAGCTATAGTAAAGAAAGAGGGTGATAAAACCACATGCTCACAGTGCAAGAAATAGGGGCATGATGATTCAAAGTGTTGGAAGCTTTATTTGGAACAAAGGCCAAAAAAATTTGGAGGCAATAAAGGCAAGCAAAAGACTACTACACTGATTCAACCAAATCTTGGATCTGACTTTGGAGATGAGACAAAGATTGTTGCTACGGGGATCTAAGGTAAAGGGAAAGGTATATCTCTTTCTTCTAATGCAAGTTGTTCCAATGCTAGTGCAAGTACAAGTAAATAATCTTCTCCTAAGGATGATAAACAATGGAATGAATTATTTCATATTTAAGTTGTAATAAAGCGCACTAAGGTTGATACACTATTTGATACTGGTTCTCAAGTCAACTTAATATTTGAAGAGGTTGTAAAGAAACTTAATCTGGCTACAACACCTCATTCGAAGCCATATCCACTCAGATGGGTTTGCAATGATGCTTAGCTACAGGTAACTAAACAATGTAAATTGAGATTTGCTATCACTACAAACTTTGTTGATGAGGTAGAGGTAGATGTGGTTCCTTCAGATATTTGTAGGCTTGTGTTAAGGAGTCCTTATCTATATGATAGGAAAGCAATCTTTTATAGGGGGAGAATAAGTATCATCATTTTAAAGATGGGGTAGAGTACATTGTATGTGCACATAAGGTGAAGACTAATCTTTCACTAGTTAATGCTGGTCAAATGAAAAGGTTGGTAAATTCTAGCAAGAACTTTGTATTAATGCTTGTAAAAGCCAAAGAGGATGAAAAATATGAGGTATTCAAGGGGTGTGATCCAAAACATAAGGTTGAAATGGTCAAAAAAATTTCTACTTATAATGACTTGTTTCAGGAATCGAAGGGGTTACCACCCAAGAGAGAGATACAACATGAAATCTAGTCACAGCAGGATGTACCATTGCCTAACATCAACATGTACTATTTATCCATTATGCAGAATGAGGAAATCAAAAAGCAGGTTCAGGAGTTGGTGGAAAAAGGAGTCATCCATCCTACTACATTTCCTTGTGGTTCTTTGATTGTGTTGGTTCCAAAGAAAAATGGGACTTGGAGAATGTGTATCAACTACAGAGCCCTGAATAAGATAATGGTAAAGAACATGTATCCTCTTCCCAGAATTGATGATTTACTTGATTAGTTGAAACATTCAATTTTTTTCACTAAGTTAGACTTGGCATAGTGGCTATCATCAGATAAGAATTGCAAAAGATGACATTTGGAAAACTGCATTTAAGACAAAATAGGGACTGTTTGAGTGGTTGGTTATGCCTTTTGGGATTTTTAATGTCCCAGCTACGTTTATGAGAGTCATGAATGATGTATTTCATGGACTTTTATTGATGATTTTTTCACAGTCTATCTAGATGATATTCTTGTATTTAGTCAAACTTGGGAAGATCATGTAAGTCATGTAAAGAAATTTTTTGATGTATTAAGAAAAGAAAAACTCTATGTAAAGATGTCTAAATGTGAATTTGCTAAGACATCCTTAGTGTACTTAGGCTATGTCATAGGGGGTGGTCAATTGAAAGTAGACCCTACGAAGGTCAAAGCTATTGTAAACTGGCCTAAGCCAAGTACAGTCACAAAATTCAAAAGTTTTCTAGGTGCAATTTAGTACTGGAGAAAGTTCATTGCAAACTTCTCTTATATTACATCTCCATTGCATGCATTAACCAGTACAAAGGAAAATTTTTAGTGGGGAGGTCCACAATAGAAGGCTTTCGACACTATGAAGGAAAAGATGAGCACTGCACCAGTTCTAGCTTTACTAGATCTACACCGACCATTTGAGATCAAGATAGATGCGAGTGGTTTTTCCATGGGATCCGTACTCATGCAAGGAGGTAAACCAGTCTGCTACCACATTAAAAAAATTTCAGGAGTATTAAGTAACTATTCCACTTATGGTAAGGAACTTTATGCTTTAGTTCAGAGTGTTAAAAAATGGAAACATTACATAATGGGGAAAGAAACTATAATCCACACTGATCACTAGCAACTTCAGTTTTTGCAATCACAATCTAAATTGCAACAAAGTAGGCACTTTCGATGGATGGGTTTTTTGCAATAGTTTCATTTGGTAATTAAGTATAAGAAAGGTACCCATAACAAAGTAGTAGATATGCTTTCTAGGCCTCCTGTTATGAATGCTTCAATTATCCTTAAAGGTATTTCCATGGTACATGAAATTTTTTAGGAACAATATGCTAATGATGCAGACTTTAAGGAAATCTATGCAACTCTAATTGTAGGAAAACATGTAGAAGAGAAGGATTACTATGTGCAGGATAAATTTTTATATCACTTGGGAAAGTTATGTATTCCAAAAGATGAACAAGTGTAGGTAATCAGAGAAGCACACACCTCATTGATTGCAGGTCACTTTGGGGTAAGAAAAACATTGACTCAGCTGCATAAATATTGTTATTGGCCTCGTATGCAAGAAAATGTAACTAAGTATATTAGAGGTTGTGTAATGTGTGCAACTAGTAAACCTAGTAACATGAAATTGGGGTTGTACACACCTCTACTTGTACCTTCCCATCCATGGGAAAGTGTGTCAATGGATTTTGTCATGGGGTTACCTATGTCTAGAAGGGGACATCATTATTTGTATATAGTGGTTGATTGGTTCAGTAAGATGTGTATTTTGATGCCTTGTAAGAAACAAGTTACTGCTGAACTGACAGCTCAGATATACTTCCAATTTGTATGGCTTCATTTTGGGTTACCTACTTCTATTGTATCAGATCAAGATTCTCAATTCTTAGAGGAATTTTGGTTAACTTTGTGGGGACTCATGGACACTAGAATGAAAAAGAGTACAACCTTCCATCTGCAGACTAATGGATAGATAGAGGTTGTAAACAGGAAAGTTTTGCATCTGCTCAAAGGTTACTATAGCAAGCTTCCTAAGTTGTGGGATAAGAGTCTTCATTATGTGCAACATGCTTACAACCATGTGACACACTCGTCTACAAAGAGGTCTCCTTTTGAGACATGTTTTGGTTATGTGCCTAAAACACTGATGGATTTTGCTTTTGGAAAAGATGATGTTGAAGATGGATGCCTTGATGCAGAGAAGGATTTAAAGTTCATCCAAAACATCCAAGCAATTCATCAGGAAGTGGAAGCATAGTTGGACCAGAGCCAAGAAAAATACAAGGCTCATCATGATAAGCATCATAGTGATCACCATTTTTAGGTTGGAGACCAAGTTTTGGTTACATATCAGCAAGGAAAGGATGCAAGGTGAAGGAAGAAAACTCAAGACAATCAAATATGGTTCTTTTGAGATCCTCGAAAAGATCGGTACCAATGCCTTCCACCTTAATCTTACTCCATACATGCACATTTGTTTAGTTGTCAATGTTGAGAATATGAAGCTGTATGAGCCTCCAATGATATTAGATGAAGACACAAGCATTTAGGTTCCATCAGTTGATGATCTTTTGCTAGAGTATATGTCAAAGTTGCCAGAGGATGTCATTCTTGACAAGAATTTTAGGACTTCACAAAGAGGAGTAGTTGAATACCTTAGAGTGGGACTAGAGGGGATGCATCCAAGCAAAGAAAAATGGATGGAGATTGGTAAAGTGAGGGAACTTTACCCTCACTTACTTTTTGAGTAATCAAGCTTTCAGAGGTCCAAAAGCTCTGCAATGTCAGTAGCATGGAGATCTCATCCATGCACCAACTCAAGAGCTTCATCTCATCATCACACCATGGCCCTTTTCACAGTGGGGGCTCAATCTCATTGGAAAAATCACCCCCACCTCATCTAGTAGCCACAAGTTTATCATTACCGCCATTGAATACTTCAAAAAGTGGGTGGAATCCATACCCATGACCTACATAACTAGAAAATAGATATCCAAGTTCATCCCAAAATACCTAATTTGTCATTATGGTGTCCCTCAATCCATTATCTCAGATAACGGGGCACCATTCAAAAATCAAGATGTTTGAGACCTATGCTACAAATTTAAAATCCAACATCACTTTTCCACTCCGTATTACCCCCAAGGGAACAACAAAGATGAGGCTACAAATAAAACTATCCAAAAAATCTTGAAAAAGACAATCAATGAAGTTGGTCCTGATTGGCACTTGTAGTTAAATCCCACCCTATGGGCCTACCGAATGAGCATCCGCACACTAATAGGTGCAACCCCATTCTCCATGGTCTACGGATTAGAAGCCATACTCCCCATTGAGATCAAGCTTCCCTCCCTGAGAATATCACTACAAAATCACATCACAGATGAGGAATACTAGGTCTCACAACTAAATATGCTGGAGTTACTGGATGAGCGGCATCAGAATGATTGAGGGGTTGATACTGATACCTAAGGAGGTTTTTTGACCCTTCTAACTCGGGTGGCTCTACCACGTGTGGTTACCTTTGGAGGGGTACATCGAAGGCCAATATTTTTCAAATTTTTCTCAACAATGAGGGGTTCTAAAAGGCCATTATCATTCTATCCAATTTTCTTGTTTCTACTATAGCCCATGGCGAGCATCATTTCTAATCCTTTACTATTGTCATTGATGGGAAGGTTGGCTATAGGACGATTGTCTTAGTACATTAGGCTTGATGGGTCCTCTTCTATCACTTCTTGACCTAGGTCTCCCCAACTCCTAAAGTTGGAGGGGCTTGCTATGAAATTTTGAGATGAAGTTCTATTTGGTTGGGGTTGGCCATGTGACCTAGGAGATTGTGGTAACTCTCCTACCACAAAAACATTTTTCAAAATTGTGTAATCCCCACACCCATTGTCTTGAATAATGACCTTGATATCGGTGATGTTGGGAATGTCAGGTGTCTTTGTCCCAAAAGTTGAGGTGAGGGTAGTTGGGTTTATGTATGGCGTTGAAGGGCCTTCATCATTCTTGGGCACTTGGGGGATTTTGTAATATTGTGCTTCCAAATTTTTGCAATAGCAGAATGGTTCAGGATCACCATGGATGGTGACCACTTGGCCTTGGTATCAAAATTTCACACATTGGTGGAAGGTGCAAGCAATATCTTGCATCTCATGAATCCATGGATGCCCTAGGAGGATATTATAAGGGTATGTGCAGGATCATGATGGGCCAAAAAGTGGAAATATGATGGGTATGTGGCTGATGACTATCTTTTTACCCAAAATTGATGAAATGAAAAGGATTTTTAAAGGAGATTCTCAGCTTTCTATCAATATAAATTATTCTTTACTTTGAATTTAATAAGTAATTATTATTTATTTTCTATTCAAATTACAACTAAAGTCCTGATTGATAGGTTGATTGAAAAATATCTATAGCTTTCAAACAATATCACATTTTTTGAATCCAAAACATGTGTCACATTCCATGCTTCACATATTATAGGATTAAAAAAAGAAAAAATGAATTTCGTGAAGTTTTGACAAGTTAAGGTGGTTAGACATACAAGTTTTTATATTTTTTAAAAAGTTGTAATAAAAAAATCATAATTTATTATTTACTTGGAAAAAAAATTACAAAAAAATATGCATCATTCAGGGCATGAGTCCTCTACTTATATCTAAAATCTTATAAAAAATATTATCATTTTATTGTGGTTAGGGTGGTCAGACAGACACCTACTTCTTATTTTTCCCGAAATTTAAATACCACTCCATTGAATTTTCAAATTTTCACCAAATAAGACTTAAACAAACCTAGTAGTTTAGAAAATACATTCAATTTCCTACAGATTCTATTCTTACATATTTTTGAAATAATATACTTAACTCTAATTTTTCTAATTTTTTTGCCACTTAAGGGCCTATTTTTTCCATGATGATCATGCACATACCCATAACGTGATTCTAGGTCAAGAAATTGACATGTTGTTTCCATGATGGTCGACCCTACTTTAATAGGGAGTTGGATAGTACCTTGAGACACTCTTTCTTAATCATCATAGGGTCTGATGGTTATACTTTTTCCTTTTTCAATAGCATCTTCGAAAAAGCCCAAATTTTTTATTAGCTTAAGGGTGCATATATTCAACCCTGCACCTCCATCCACCAAGACCCTTTTGAAATTTTTTTTATGGATGAAAGCCTCAAGATGAAGCACATGATTGTGAGATGGTTGTGTTTGAAAATATTGCTATGAAAATGTTAAGAGGTGAGATGTGCAACTATAGCTTGGAAATGATCTGCATCAAGATATGTGGGAATGGAAGATGACACCAAGGCTTCTTCTAGGATCTTTCTGTGGGCTGGTGAGATCTTTAGTAACTCCATGATGTAGATCTGAGTTGGGATTCTCTTTAGCTAGTCTAGGAAATTGTAGCCATTAGGAATGGATCTTGGATTGGAACTTGATTCCCTAGGTGGCTGGAATGGTCTTGTGATAGTAACTTTTCAGCCACTTGTGGCGACTCCACAATCGGCTTGGGCTTCTTTGATGGTGATGATAGTGACCCATTCATCTAGGGATGTAATGACATGGTCATACACATGGTTTACACTTTTGAATGTACCCTTTCCTTTATCATTGTTATTATTAAATGTGAATGGTGATCCTAGACTTGTACAAACACATAATTAGTCCAATATGCAAGTTAGAAACAACATTCCCCATGAAATTCATTTGAGATATCAAGAACAAAAAATAAATGAAGAACAATGATTAAAACTATCAAATCTTGCTCAAAATAAACAAACTCTCAATCCCATGGGGTAATTCATGCCATTTTGATGTGGAAAATGGCCCTTTTCCAATTTATTGCAAGCTTGATGAAGATTTGTTGATGATTGAAGCTCCTTGATAAAATTTTGGCATAACCTAGCTATGAAATCATGAAAAATATGAGCACTTGATGAAATGGATGTAATTATCTCTAAATATGAAGATAGTGACTTTGCAATGAAGTTGTGGATCCTCAATCCAAATGAGAGCCTTCTATTTAAAAAAGAGAATGTTGGGGGAAGAGGAAAAATGGATGAATGTGGGATTAATCATCAACCAATGGCCAAATGCCACTTGTCAAGATTTGAGAGGATGAAGGTTGAGCACATTTTGATGAATGTGCCAATAAATGCGATTATGTGGAATTTCAAATTTATGAAATGACATGTTGGAGGGAGAAAAGAGTGAATTAAATGCCACTTGGATTAATGCATAAGGACATGTAAGAGGAATTTAATACCTTGTTGGAAGGACACATCCCTTTGGAGAGATTTTTCAAATTTGGAGGAATATTCCCTTTTGATGCCATGTTGAGAGAAATTGGAAGATTTAATAAATCAAAAGAAATGATTTATTGTGCAAATTGAAAAATCTAGAGGATTTAGGTGATTAGGATTAGATTTAATCATGATTTGATTAATTCAAGTGAAGATTAGGTGATGTGACAATTTGATGTAGATTTTAGGATTTAAAGAAATCAAAGTGAGAGGAGTGAGACTTAATTAAATAAAGTTGGATTTATTTAATTAAGGAGAATGATGTTAGCTTTAAATCAAATAAAGATAAATTTATTTAATTTAAATGAGATGACCTTAGAGGTTAATTAAATAAAATTGATTTATTTAATTATAGAAAAGACTTTGATGATTTAATGAAATAAAGTTAATTATTTAATTAAAAGAGGACACTAGGATTAATTAAAAAAAATGATTTATTTGATTAATGGGAGATAATGATTTAATTAGATAAAATTGATTTATTTAATTAAAAGATGAAATGTGATGAATTTAATCAAATAAAGATTATTCGATTAAATGGTCAGCAAAGGAGATGATTTTGGATGAACTGGTGTTAGTAAAATCAGGATCAAGTGTATGAGATTATATAGGTACATTTTACATGCCTACATTTTGCCCCTCTTTGAAGCAATGCACTTATTGCATTGATTCAAAGAATAAACATGCCTCGATCAAAAGTAAAAAAAATTATGATTTTCAAATGCCCCGATGCTGCCCCAGTGGAAGAATTATGTTGGTATACTGCCCCCTCGAGAGATCAGACGAAAATTTGGATTTTTGGGTGATCTCACAAAAAAGGAGGACAAGGTGCCCGATAGGTCCAAAAAGGCTCCAAGATTCCGAAAATGTGCTAAAATGTGATAAAAAGATGCAAAACGAGCCTCAGCTGGGAAAAAATGGGATCGAGAGTCCAAAACCCTAGCTAGATGGCGAAACGGGGTAAAAAACCCTAGTTTTCAAGTTTAAATAGGCCTCAAGGGGCCACTTCCAATTTATTTTCACATTTAGCCTTTAGAGATTTTGCATTTTTGAGCTCTAACCCGCATGCGAGATGGCACAATGAGCATTTCCCCGACACGTTTATGAGTATGTGCGAGTGTATCAAAGGCTTTGAAGCTTAGGACCATAGGTATGTGACCCTTACCAAACTTGTTTTTTCAATATTTGTGTGCATTAATTATGGTCCAAAGTCAAACAAAGTCATGCAACACTATATGGTGTTGTTGAAAGCTTAGAATCGGTGTTGCACAACCTTAAAGTGCACCGCTTTTATGAATAGTGATGCAATGTTGTAGTTTAGAATTAGGGTTCAAACTTCAAACTATTCCACATATGCAAATGGCATTGTAGTGGGCTAGTTAGGAAATTAGGGCTTAGGCTTAAACTAATATGTGGTCAAATTGTGCTACAATGACAAAGTTTGGAAGTTTAGGGTCCCCAGCGGCACAATTTGGAACTTCCAAACAGTGTCGCAATCACAAACAATGACACTTTTTCTATTTCAATCGTGAAAACTCCAAACAAGATCCTAATTTTTTATGAAACTTGATGTTGTGACTTTACTAATGTAGGAGGATGAAAATACTCTTCATTCATGTAAGCATGTGTCCTCATTTTGTAGTAGACTGACTGGTATGCACAAGTGGCTCCAGGAGTGCTTGGGGGCAATTGGACTATGGTATGTTGTATATGCACCACCGATCAAGATGCACTTGGGTATGATGACAACACTAGTAGAGAGATGGCATAGTGAGACATCATTGTTTCACTTTCCTATAGGAAAGGTGACAGTGAATTTGGAGGATGTCTGGCACATTCTTTGATTGTTGATCCACAAAGAGAGTCATCTATGATATAGTCATGGGAAATGATACCTACTATGATGTGATGGGCTTGGAAAAGATCATTTTTGCTACTAGTCAGATTGAGTTGGAGTGGTACAAGACCATGGTGTCACCATTCTACTTGATTATTGCAGCTATTATTTTAGGACATGTGGCACCAGATCGATGTGGCCGATATTTCAGTCTAGGATGGGGTCTTTCCTGGAAGCGGATGATCCGCTAGAGAGAGTGCTTTGTATGGGGGCCAGTGATGCTAGCCTCACTATACCAGGATTTACACGAGTTTGGATATTGTGACAGCAGAGCCATCGGGGCCAGAGTTACACTTCTCCACACCTAGGCCTAAGATCATATTGCAATGCTCCATCCAAGGGTGACACCAATTGATATGGAGCCAAATGACTACGTTGTCTGGCAGTACAGGGGCAGACTCTCTTTCAATCACACAAGGTAGTATGGGATCCCTCACTAGAGAAGGGTGATCGATGATATGACAGTTTTCACATGGAGGCCATATCTTGTGATGCAAGCCTGGTACGATGATGCACAATAGTGATTATTTGCTAGATAGGATAGGATAATGTAGGGCCACAAGCACACCATGGTTGAGCATTACCTACTCAGTCAAGTGCTTAGATAGTTTGGGGAGACCCAAGATAGGCTCCATGACCAATACGTGGCCATACTTTCCCATACTATGAGGGAGACCACATGGGGCCAACCCATCCCAACAGATGATGTAGTCAAGAGTTTCAAACAACTAGTGGCTAGGCCATGGCCATACAATCAAAGATAGGTGGATGTAGGGATGACATAGACATACAAGGATTGGTTTAGGCCACCCATCAGATTGATAGTTCTGGGGAAAGTTTCAAAATGGTGGAGGCCCAGAGGCAGATCAATAGGGAAAGGTCAGGGCTGGGGAGGTCGAGGAGATAGAGATGGGGATGGAGATAGGGGTTGGGGAGGAGGTGGACCTCCACACTAGTACTAGCCTAATCAGGATATGGTACAGGAGGATGCCCCAAGAGATGGGGACTCGGATTAGGGTAAAGGACAACAACCAAGATAGAGGGACCAGCGGCCACCCCTGAGAGATTAGGGACTACCAATGCCACCACCACCACCTCATCCAGACTAGAGGGTTGCATTGACCCAATAGCTCCAAGGGAAGCTTCAAGGTTTGCAAGGGAAAATTGCCACCTTGATAGCTAAGAGAGAACAGGCTTGCATAGAGTGGGATCAGGCCATACAGAAGAGACAGGCCGCAGAGCTGAGGGTAGCGTAGGGGATGGGCTAACATCAGCAGCTCGAGAGTATGGCTGCATCCTACTTCTAGATCACAGTATCCATTTGTTCTTATAAGGATTTAGAGAGGCTGAGTACTATAGGGTACATTACTATCAGACAGTTCCTCGAGCAGCTAGGTTTCTGGATTTTTCATAGCAAACTGGATACAGGCCCCCAAAGGATCATGGGGAGAGGCAGGCTGGCAAGGGTAGCAGACAGCAAGGCTAGCTTCATTTTGATCAGAGACATCATTCCTTTTGCAATCCATGGGCTCATTTTTGATAGCCCTGTGGGAAATTATATTATACTATATCGATTGATACACACATTTGATCTTGATTCCTTGTACCATGATAGTTGTATTTATTGATGATATATGATATGAGCTAATTTGATCTAATGTAATGTGTTCTATTTTATCTATGCATGGATGGATGGATTTTATTGACCTTTCTATATGTGATGTTCTATATGCGATTTGATGTATGGTTCTATATTATGTGATGCAATGCATGTATGATTATGCTCATGGATAGATGGATGTGTTATCTTTTCCTATATCTTTTCTATGCTCTTTTTATGATGATGATATATATGGATGTAAATGTTTATGATGTGAAATTTTTTATGATATTCCAATGATCTTATCATGCTTATAATAAAAAATCTATATTATGACCTAAATGATAATACAAATGGATGATGCAATGATTATGATATTTTCCTTTTTATTTTTTAGTACCTTTTGTATGTATGATATGATGATGATGTATGGATGTCTATATGATCATTCAAATGGATGATGATATGCTTAGAATAACCAATCTATATTATGTAATGATGGAAATGCAATGCATGCGAGATGATTAGTGTTTCCTATATGATATGATATGCATTATGCTAATGGTTTGTGGATG
>VDFB02389348.1:0-11725 GCA_007258455.2 Sequoia sempervirens | reverse complement strand
CCCTAATTTCCACTGATTGTGGGACATTTAGACATGAGAAGCCTTCAAAATATCTAACTCAAGTCAACAGATCTTGCTTTGACTTTTTTGGCATCCTTTTTGAGAGTTGAACACTTTTTTCATGTTGAAGTGCCTCTGTTGGATCTTCATTTCCAATTGCTCAGCTGCTACTGAGCTGTTGCTGATAAATCCATTGCTGAGATGAAACAACCCTGATTAAGTGTGCCTGTGAAATATGCTAAACATTTTTTTGCCACAATTTTAGCACAAATACCAACACTTGGCCATTTGATTAGTGTTAGCGCCAAAACCAAAACTCTATCAAAGCAACTCTAACCAAGAATGCGCCCTAAAACCACTGAAGGAAGAGGGGCGGGCATATGGTCAGAGGATCCCTAGGATCAAATAACTCAACAACTGAAATTGCTTACAACTGGAAGTGTAAAATAAACTCAACGCCAAGAATGTGCACACAAGATCCCTTTGAAGGCGAGGTGCTAAAATATGGCGGAGTAATTATTACAAAACTGAAATAAACTTAGGCGGTGAACCAGCCATGAAATATTTCCACTCAACCACTTAAACAGTGGGGGGAAAACTACAAACAATTCAACTAATTCATCCGCTACGGCGGGCATCCACTCATGAATGGGAATTCACCACTTTTTCAGTGGGTACAATGAGAGAATTAGGAAAGTTCTTTTTTCCACACTGGCGGTAAACCATCCAGGGGTTACAATGTTTGAATAGAATTTTACAAGTAATTGCAGCAATAACAATGGTTGGATTAGTACTACTAATTCTCAACCTTACAAGCAAAAAATTTGCAAATTACAAGTATTACAATGATAGAGAACAATGCTAAGATGTAAAGAATGAATTCTTTTCAATGTTTAACACTCAAATGATGAAGTAAAGGCCAAAAAACAGAAAACTAATGCAATCTGATATAAAATCTGAGTTTTGGAAATTTTGATCAGCAAATAGAAAACACCATGAAAAGCTCATAACTCCATCAATATACCTCCAATCGAGATGAAACAAAGTGCATTGATCACTTGGAGGATAGGCGCCCAAGACACAATGAAGAAACAACTTCAAAACACCTTCTATTAATTGGCATGAATTCCAAAGCAAGTTGTTGAAGGAAGTACGGCCTCTCTAGAAAATCAAACACTTCACCATAAAATCTGGTATTTTGCAGAAAGGGTCACCCTTGGCATAGAATTGATAAGCATCAATACCCACAATGAGATTTAAATCATACAAAGACTTGCAAGTGAAAATCTACTTCAGCCATTTAATAACCAGCAAGTACAAAACTAAAAATTATCACCAATTTCACCACAATGAAGCTCTATATGCACTTTTGAATGAAACACACCCCCAAATGACCATCTAGGGAACCATAGTTTCAGGTTCGAAGAATGGTGTAAATACTAAGCTCCTCCTTAGCCGGGTTTTGAAATCAATTCAGCAGCATAACTTTATATTATTTTCCAAAGATGAACTCTTCTCAAAGCCTCAATATATAAGCTTCAATTGGCAACTGAATCACTTCAAATTCCAAGAAGTTGAATCACTTCAACTTCCAAGAGAGACGCCACCTTTAAGCATTTTACGTTTTGAAATAATAAAACTTAATTCAACCTCCTTTAGGCGTCCAACTTAATAATGCAATAATAAAGCATTTAATAAATCATTAAATGCACAATTGACCCCATAATGTCCCCTCTTTAAAAACAACATGAAGTTATCACTCCACAGGCATGGTAAGGGTTTCGTGAGTACTTATAAAATTATTCAAAGTAATAAGCAATTAAATTAGAATCTTAAGCCAAACTGGCTTGAATGACAAGATGGCTTGGGCTAAATTGTTGATGATGCTCACATGGGAATTTTAAGACTTACTATTAAAATAGCAACTACTGCAAATAGTAAATTAAACTTCAAAGCCATGGAAAGCCAATTTGGACAGACTACAAGAGTTGAACTATGGCTAAAAGTGGGCTTGCTAAAATAGTAAGTCACTTTAGCATCCTCAAACACTTGGTGGTATCTAAAGGAAATATCAAAAAACATAGAAGGAGGAAGCTCAATTTACTATGGCCGAGCAGCCCCCTCTACAGTTTCGAATAGGCTAAATCCAAATGAAGAGAGTAAGGCCAAAATGGGGACATTACAGTTCGCCCTTCCCAAAATTGCTTGTCCTCAAGCAATTCCAATGCCATCCTGAAATCACCATGCTGAACCAAACTGAAACTGAATATGATCCCTGGGTCCCAAATCAACTTAGGAGAAAGATAGCACCCACTGATGTAAGCACTGCACTGTTGGATGCCAACAAAAGAAATCACCAGATTAAGATTAAACTGAAACATCATGGGAATAAATTCTAGAAGACCATCATTGGCTTTCATCATCTTCAACTGTGGAATAGAAAACCCAAGTGATACCAGGATTCCAAATCTTTCTCAGTAACACTGTTCCTCTAATTTGTTGCGCTACTCTGATTGAAACAACTGAATACTCAAAGTGGATCAACATGTCACGATCCACAAAAGACAATGCACCAAACACGTCAGTGCCTGGGTCCCATATCAGTCTGTAGGACCTCCAAACCTTGTTGTCATAATTCTGATCAGCAACAAAAATATTTTCAAACATACTTCTAAACCAATGCCAAACCAAAAGCAACGCTCCACACTCCATCCCTATCCAAGAGGATGCACAATGCTTCCTTTGAAGCAAACTGATTTTACTAAAAGAACTCCAAGAAATATTCACATGTCTCACATCAAGAGTTTCAATTTGACAAATCAAATCAGCTAATAACTCGCTATCCCAAAAAGTAATGTATGAGTTGGTACTAACAAATCCACTGTCAACCATCAATGAACAACCCATACCTGAATTTTGATCATACTGAATCATTCCCTTGCTCATTTGTGGCAGAAATTCAGTCCAAATAGGAGGTGGAGAGGCTTGGAAATGAAGTAACCAGCTTCCTAAGAGGTCTGAATTAATCATCTTGTGATCTGATTTTTGGAAAATCAGCATCCAAGAAGACAAGCAGCAGCTGCAATATGAGAATCTTTCATCAAAATGAGCATAACTACTCATGAGCCAAGCTGGTGGCACCTTTAGCAAGAGACCCCATGCCACCACAAACCAACTTCTGATCATATTTCCTTCCCAAAACACCAATTTATGATAAAAAATAAAGAACCAATGACATAAAAAGAAGATAGCAGCAATCATAGAACTGATATTTAGACACTTATCTCTCCAACCAATCTTCTTTTTATGCATACCAATCTTCATAAGAATATACTTGAGATCCCAAATACTGATTTTCAATTGAAGACATTTCCCAACACATAAGCAAATGGTCACAACTACATTCTGAATATTATATGTTGGTTTATCCCCCATAAAATTTGCAGTATTACCTTCTTGCCAAGTAATGTCAAGATCCCAAACTAATAGCCATGAAGAACCACTTCTCAGACAGAGAACTGCTCTCACATGAATCCTCTTATTTGCTCGTTCCATCTAAATTGACGCTTCTTGAAACTCCAAGAAGTAATCAACCATCCTATGTTCGTTGAAGATATCGAATCCAGAATCTTGTGATATGACTTGCCGGAAAGATTCCATGAATCCTTCATCAAATACAATTCTGAAATCTATCACTCTAAGAGAAGATGGTGATGAATTAAAATCTGACAAGAGCCTCACAAGCATCCTCATCAAATAATGAATTAAACCTTCATCAACAAGCCAATCATCTCTTTGTTGATGAACAATAAAAATGTCTTCATTTCTTTGTGATCCATGAGTTACCCTCTCTTGCTGAATGGTTGCACTAGGAGTAGCAGTAGATTCAACTTCGTGCAACTCACGTATCAACTCTCCAATGCTGGAAGGCAAACTCAAATTTCCTCCTTCACAAATCTCTGAAGCAATTTCTTCATCATTTTCAAAAAGAGGATTTACATAAGCCTTACTAGCACCTTCTTCATACAAGAGATTGTCAAAAGCTTGAAAAACTTGAGAATTTGAATGCTTTGGTCTCTCAGGAAAGCATTCCAAATCATATGTTTCTTGTATGAGATCCAACTCATCAAGAATTTTCTGAAGCTCCTCTGCTCTTCTTTTGTTTTCTTGCTCCCATGAATATTGAATAGCAACAATCTGACTTTTTGCTTCAAATAGAGTCTCATGCACTTCTTGCAACTTAGCTTTGGTAAGCTCATTTCACTCCAATGCCTTGTCAGCAATATTGGCCACTATGTCTTTGTCACGAATGATGTGCAAAAGACTAGATTTAATCTCCTCTAAGGAAAATTTAATGGACTTCATGTCATCAATAGAAATGCAACATACAACTTCTTCCCTAGGCACATCATGAATCAAATGTTCTACTTTCCTATGAATTCTATCAAGTTTTGTCAAAACTTGAATACCATTATCAGCAATGTGTGAACTTGAGCTGCAATCTTTATATACTGGCTGAGATGATGTAGAACAACTTTGATGGATAAAGATTTCAAAAATGGTTTGAGTTGTACTCCTCAACTTGTCTCGCATGTGATTAACACTCTTCATCATGTTTGTACCCCAAAATTAAAATTTTTGTTACATAGACATTTTGGAAGAAATGAGTAAAAGTCTTGTTAAATCGATTAAAAGGTCAAAATTGGAGTGCATGTCATGGAGAGGGTTCATATAAGATTTTCAATTTCTAACAATCTCACATGGGTCTCTTTTTGCTTAACCTATAAAACCCATATTATCTCGGTTTTCATCCCTAAATTTTAGGAAAGCTGCTATTTTTCTAGAAATTTTCTCAAGCCAACTAGTTTTAAGGACTTTACCGGGTTTCTTTGTGAAAGCGGATCTGCAGCAAAATTTTCTAAAAATAGAAGGTTGTTAAAATGAGAGTCAAAAGCGATTTTGAATTGGCTCAAAATGTGTTCGTATCAGGCTGGTGCAGTCAGAATCTTAAAATAATCAGTTTTGCCCTACTGGGTCTATTCAGCTTTTTCAGAAGCATATTTGGAGTTCCAAGGGCATCAATGGAGGTCATCCGACTGCCAGGCGTCAATTTCAGCATTCAAACTTCCGGCAGAAGGTGAAACGATGAACATGCACGAAGAACGAGGAAGAAAATTGAAAAGTCTTGAAAATTTTCTAACACTGCTGAGTTTGGGCGCCCCAGTTGAAGAAAGGCGCCCACCTTTTTAGGTCATCAAATGTCAGAATTAGGGTTTGCGCCTCCAGTCAATGTTGTTCAATTCTCTGTCAGCTTCGCAACGAATTCAGCGGTGTAGTTATCAGATTACTCATTCATCCGGAATTCAGCGACGAACAGGGGAGATCCAAACTGATGTCAGAACGAGAGGAAATGAAAAATATCAAAATTAGACTAAGTGTTCAGATTTTGGGCGCCCCTGGTGAAGAAGGGCGCCCAGCTTTTTGAAGGGCCTAATTCAGCTGTTAGGGTTTAAGAATATGTTTGATCTTTTCAGTATCCTGCCAGCTTCACGATGCCTGCCTTTGTCAGCACGTCCGACTGTTTAACATTCTGCAGATTCAGATCAAAGACGAAGGTACAAAATGAAGGTTTCAGACTCGAAGATGAAAATCAGTAAAAATGGCTTAAGTCTGGAGGAAGTGGGCGCCCCTGGTGAAGAAGGGCGCCCAAGTTTTCAAGGGTCCCAACAAATGAATTTGCAGACGAGTGTCTAACGAGACCTCTTCACAATTGATCCAGCTTTCCAACGAGATATTCAGCACGTCAATCGGATGTCGCAGTCACTAGATCTGAAGCACCAAACAGAGGGTCCGACAAAGGCTAAAAACCAAGGTTCAGAAGCAGCATAGAAAAAGTGTAAAAATGACTAAGTCTGGGTGAAATGGGCGCCCCCAGCCAAGATGGGCGCCCAAACTTTTGAAGGGTTAAAATTCACTTTTTGGCGAGATCTTTTCCAGAAGACCCCTTCTAATATCTCGTTAGCTCCGCGATGAGCATGAAAGGCAGTCGATCCGACGTCCGGAGCTCCAGGTTCAAAAAGATCATCTGTAGGAGAAGTGTCAATGAAGAAACTGAAGATCAAAAAAAAATGGCTAACACTGTGAAAGTTCGGAGCCCCTGGAAGGAAAAGCCTCCCGTGAATTCGGAGGTCAAAATCAAGTTTTTAGCAGGAGGTGCCTCCAGAACATCTTTTTCAAAATCAGTTTGGCTCCGCGATGAAACTTTCAGCTAGCTTGTCGGATCAATCTGCGAACGGGAAATCAGTGGCGAAGTAGCATGTAAAAATGGAGAAAAGTTGAAAAAGTCAAAATTTTGACTAACACTGGATAAAGTGGGCGCCCCTGGTGAAGAAGGGCGCCCAACTTCTCATGCCTTAGAGAAAATTTCAAGATTTTCAAAAAAATTCAAAATTGCAAGGAGAAGGATGGCGTCCAAATGCATGAAGCTGAGATTTAGGGTTTTGGAGATAAAAGCAAAAAGAAAGCAAAACCTAAATCAAACCCTAAGTCTATTTAACATTTCTTTTTCATGTATTTTTCATTATTTTTGCAGGTAGCATCCAGAGGAGAAAGTTGGAGCAGCAAGTTTGAAGAATTTTTGTGATTAAAGAATCCATAGTTGCTGGTTTTACATCAGATTTTTCAGACCAGCAAGCATAAACCTTTGATTTTTCATTCTTCTTGTTCCAAAAGATCAAATTTTTCAAGCAGAAGACCAAGGCATTCCAGTTTTCAATCATCTGGGTCTTTTCTCTTCAATCTTCTGAAGGAATTTTCAAGAACTCCGTCAAGTTGCAGCAGCTGCTTTTTATTTGCATGTCAGTGAAATCTTCAGGGTTTGCAAATTTGGATCATCTGGGTCCTCTCAAAACAATCTTCTGAAGAAAACCCATATCACAGCTTTTTTTCAAGAAAATTTCAAATTCTAGGGTTGGCTGCTTTTTGGATCAGCCATCAGTGTTTTTCAAATCTAATCAACTGGGTCCGTTTCTAACTATATTCTGAACAAAACCCAGGTGCCAGCTTTTTCGGTGAAAAAATTGAAGAAATTAGGGTTTGCTGCTTTTTCAGTCTAAATTCAAGATTTTCAAAAACGGACGATCTGGGTTGTCTTGCAACGAGATTCTGAGCAAAACCCATATCTCAGAAAAAATTCCAAAAAAAGTGTCCGTTTGAGGCCAAAAACCAGCATTCTAAAAAAAGAAAGTTGCTCAAGACTTGTCTGAACATGGGCAAGTTTACAGGCAATCTTCAAGGTTTTCAGTATGGAAAACACTCCCATCAAATTCAGAGCCAAACGAGTGTTGTATCATGATTATCTAAACGGATGAAGTTGACAAAGTACGTTTTCAATATTACCATGGACTGAAAACTTCATCATCTCAGCTTAAGAGTGTGAAAAGGTGTGATATGAACGAAAGGACAGGTGTTAGAAAAGAGTTGTACAAAATTCGTCCATTGAAAATCAAGAGAGGTGTTAGAAGCATAAAAGTTGCAGAGGATATGTTGAAGCAAGATGGTATGATTGTAAAAGGGTCATCATTCCGATTGCAGAGCCGCCAAAGTTAGCAAGATTTGATAAAGAAGTTGAAGATATCGAAGATTTCCTAAGATCTATTGCAGATGCTGAAGATATTCTTGAAAAGCGATGCTTTGTTGTTGATGGCATAGATACACTGAACCGGGACACTGTTTCTAATTTCCTAGCGGATGTGATCGAGCTGTAAAGCAGCTTTCTTCTAGAAGCTTTCTTTCCCGCTTTCTTTCTATTCTTGGAATGATCCTTATCCATTCTTTGAGAAGAGAAAGAAGATAAGATGTAATAGTTGGCGTTTCCCGCTTTTTCTGTTTTCTAGGGTTTTAGATGTTATCTTCTTTCTTAGATTTAGTAATGCTTTGCTTGCCGAAAGCAAGCCCTAGATTGCGAAAGCAAGGATATTCTTAGGGTTCCTTACCCCTCAGCTTCGCCGGGCTTATAAATAAGAGCCTTTGCTCATTAGTTTCTTTAGCCATGCTAGTGATAACAAAACGCTGAGCTTATTTTGCCTTCTATTTGTTATTCAAGTGTCGCTCAATTGTGTTGTGATAGCAAATTGTTGAGCCTCTTTAGCCAACAAGGAGTTAGTGTGATTGTTGTTTCTATTGTGTAAGAATAAGATTGCAAGCCTCTTTAGTTGCAATTTCTTGTTCCATGCATGTTAGAAGTGAGCTTTGTTCCAGAAGTTTGAGTAATAAAATCATGAGCCTCCTTTGCCTTGGTCCAAAATCTCAGATTTCCGTTATTTGTGTTATGCTTCTATGATCTCGATTTCAGCTTGCATTGAAGTGTGTAGATGTTTGTTGAGAAAGAGTTTATCGAAGTATTTTGTCAGAAAATCTACCTTGTTCATTTCTAGTTTCTCTTGCTCTGCTTATTACCTGAGAAGTTAGAAACGTCTTTAGTTTAAGTTAGTCGTAGTTGAAGTTCTTAAATCAGAAAATCTCAGCTGCGGCATTTGTGTTTTATAAACCTTGTGCTCTAGCTGATCAAAAAGATAGGCAACTTAGTTTTAGTTTACTTTCTTGAATACCATCAGCAAGAGGGAGCTTCCCTCCTAATTTGAAGAGCAGTTTATCTGTGCATAGCTGTCCGTTTCAAATACGCATTCCAGAGGTGCGAATTTAAACGCCAACAGTTTTCTGGCGCCCACCGTGGGGCACGAGGCATAAAACAACAAAGAAAGCTTAGGCTTTATGTCACGGGTATGACTATCTGGCACCCTATTGCTTGATTCAGCAGAAGCAATGGGTGATAACAACAATAATGCTGGAAGGAACATGAGACGTCTACCCCCATTACCTTGGGGTAACATCATTGGACCTTTGGCTTTGCAGGAACATCATGAATTACCTAAAGGTTCGAGGAAGCACTTTCCACGGTTTCATGGCGACGGAACCCAACATCCTGATGATCATCTTTCAGCCTTCTCAACGGCCTGCGCCATCTTGCACGTGGAACATGAAGACATCGCAGTGCGTCTCTTTGTGGAGACTCTTGTTGAGAATGCTGTTGATTGGTTCAATCACTTAGAGCCGGGCATTATCACAAGTTGGGCGACTATGATCGAGAAATTCTTGGCGAGATTCAAGCCCGCTGAAGACAGTCATCTGTTGTTTTCCCAACTTGCAAATTCAAAGATGGAGAGCAACGAGCCCATGAGGGAGTTTGTAGCAAGATTTAATCGTCTTGTTATGCGGATTTCTTCTACACTTAATCCATCACCGGAGATTCTGATGAGTTGCTTCATAAATGCTCTTCCATCAGAGATAGCCTTCTTGTTGAAGACGGCAAAAGAAACAGAATTGACGGATGCACAAAGGCACGCCATTGAGCTGGAAGATAATATGATCACTTCTGGCATAATGAAGAAGGATTCAATCAGGCCTCTAGTTCAGAGTTCTGCAGATCCACTACTACAAAAGGTAGCCAATGAGATGCTCGCGCTACCACCACCACAGTATCAACTGCAACAACAGTATCAACCTCAGCAACTGTGTCAACCGAGGAGAAATGATTTTCAGCCTTACAATAGTTACAAGCCGCAGTTGCCAGCACCTCCAACAAGACAAACAGTTGAAGCTGCACCACACGCAGTATTTTGTTCCTTTCATGATACCGATGAACATACCGGTTCTACATGTCCTGAGAACTTAAGAATGAATCAGATTATGGGATATGCTGATGCTGCACCCAGTTCCAATTTCATCCCAACACCAAGTTCGAATGTTGTCTCACCACAGACGGACAACTTCGATGGCGACTCCGCAACGGGATATTTTGAACCTGTTATTGAAGAAAAAGAAGACCTCTGCCATTACTCTCTTGCAGCGAATCACAGAAGACACTCCTTGCCGGTGTTCACAAGTGTTTTGCACTTGCAAACACAGAAAGAAGAAAAGAGACTACAAGCGCAAAAAGAGGAAGAAAGGAGGAGAGCTAGAGAACAAGAGAATGCTAAAGCGGTTGCTCGAGACCCATCTCCAACCAAGTTTGACATTGTAGATGCCTTGATGAAGAACATGGTGCAGATTTCACAGTTGGAATATCTTCGTGATCATCCTGAGCAGCTGGACAGAATAATACAACATGCAAAGAAAGAAGCTTCAATTCAGCCTACATTGCTCGAGTCATCTATTCCAGTGAAAGAAAAGCCCAAACCTTTCTTTATATCTTTGTATATAGGAGGGTTTAAATTGAGCAATTGTATCATTGACTCAGGAGCCTCAGACAACGTAATGCCTCTACAAGTGATGAAAGCATTGGGACTCTCGTGCACAGAAACTCAAAACGAGTGCTATTCACTTCAGTCTGAGTCGGTACCGTTGGTTGGACAAATGGAGGACACTCAAGTAAGGTTGGCAGCTTGTCTAGAGAAGAAGATCAAAATGACCATCCTAGTGGCTGACATTCCACCCAGCTACGGGATGTTGTTGAGCCGAAGCTTTTGCAGAGATCTTGGTGGTGCAATGCAATTAGATTGGTCGTCTGCAACCATTCCTGTGGAGGAAGGTAAAATCAAGATAGAACCTGAACCCAAATCCCAGTTCATGGTGGTGAAAATCCCAAACCCCCCACCTCAAACCCTTGATCAAGCAGCAGGTCTCGGTAATTATGTGACGTTGTCAGAGACAGAAAGTGAAGACCAGAATGTTGCTAGTCCAGAAAAGAGACCGACAAAGGATGCAAATTTATGGACAATACAGTTTGATGAGGGTTGTTCTAATACAAAATCAAGAGCAGGGGAAGTGATCATCTCCCCTAAAGAACAATTGTACCCATTGTCATATGGCTTGCAATTGGAGTTTACTGAAGCTGAAAAAGAGGCGCTTTTGTTAGGCCTCAAAAATGCCAAAGACATAGGAATTGAACTCCTATGTGTTAAAGGGGATATGGAGCTGATCGATGAGCCAATCAAAGGATATTTCCAGGTCAGAAAGGATCATCTACGACATTATAGAAATCGGGTGTGGAATGCGATCGATTGGTTTGAAGAGTTCGACGATAGAGACATCCTAGAGTTCAATGGTAGAAACATCCCAAAGATTGACAACGGAGAGATCCCGAAGATGAATGACAACAAAGTTGGTGACTCAGTGGTACCTACCTCCTTCCTTACACCATATTCCGACTCTTGTCAAGATGCCTCTAGCTGGACGTATGAAGATATGAGAATCTTCATCCCTGAAGATTTGTCTCCTGCGATACCAAAGAGAAGAGAAGTAAAGCCTTTCAGGCAGAAAGGACATCTTTCAGAGGTGGAGTAAATCTTTGTAAATTATTTTTCTTTGTTTTTCGTGATGTGTTTCCCCTTTTCGTGATGTGTTCGTTATGTTGTGTTTCCCCTTTCCGTAACAGTTTCGTCGTGTTTTAGGTGATTAAGGGTCTTGTTTTAGGTGATTTTTAGGGAAGTCCAACTATTAGGTGATTTCTAGGAAGTCCGGTTATAGGTGATTCAGGAAAGTCTTGCAATTAGGTGATTAGGAAATGATGCTGACTCCGATACCCAATGGACAAGGCACTGGTCTAAGCTTAAACTCCAGAGATTCTATGGTTCTCCTATGCCGTAAGTATCCGCCATGGTCCCCAAACAGAGCCAATGTTGTACCCCAAAATTAAAATTTTTGTTACACTTAGACATTTTGAAGA
>VDFB02389347.1:0-88081 GCA_007258455.2 Sequoia sempervirens | reverse complement strand
AAAATAATCAACTAGATCTACATGGATATTCTGATTCAGATTGGGTTGGAAGTGTAACCGATCGGAAAAGCACATCAGGATGTTGCTTCAGTTTGGGATCGGCTATGATCTCTTGGATCTGCAGAAAACAGTCTTCAATAGCTCAAAGCTCGACAAAAGCTGAATACATTGCAGCCTCTATGGGGGCAAGAGAAGCAGTATGGCTCCGGAAATTGCTTGTGGGACTCTTTGGTGAGCCCTTGAATCCTACTATCATTCATTGTGATAATCAGAGTTGCATCAAACTCTTTGTAAATCTAGTATTTCATGATAGATCTAAGCACATTGAGATCCCCTACCATTATGTAAGAGACATGGTAGAAAGGAATGTGATCTAGTTGGAGTATATTAGTACAAATGATCAAACAACAGACATTCTCACCAAACCTCTCTCCTGAATCAAGGTTGAACACTTCAGGAAGAAGCTTGGTATGATTGAAATGTAATTTGATATTATGTTTGAAATTCCAAATTGTTTAGAAGTTGTACTAATATATTTAAAGATGTTTAATGTGTAAACTCTTTTGTCATGTGTGTGACTCCATGACCTTATGGGCTCGCTCCCCTTGTGTACATTATTGAAAGGTGACGATCTTTCTAATAATGAACACTTGTATGTGACATTGTAAAGTGACGACTCTTCAATGATGAGTTGAACTATCATGATAGATATCATGTGACTTGATATCTGTGGACATGTCATGATAGTATCTCTTGGACACTTTGATGGATATCATGGGACTTGATGTCATTTGAAGATCATTGTGATCCTTAAGAGATAATCATGGTGGATAACTATATATATCCGTGGATATGCCATGAATTATTTTGGTAGACATCATGTGACTTGATGTCAGTGCACATACCATAATGAAGATGTGATTATGAAGAATGTCATGTGACTTGACAATCTTGAGAAAACATATCATATCTTCGATATCACGTGTGAAGGTGATATCTCCACTTATTTGATTTGGAATATCTTCCCTAGCTAAGAGGGAGTGTTAATTTAAGATAGCTTCGGTCAGATATAAATGATGATTGCATTCATGCATCATCATCATTTATATTTAACCAAACTGTTCTTAAAATATAAAACCATCAAATAAGTTATTCGAATTTCAGATGATGATGATCGAAATTTGCAAATGGATAAATCGAAATTCATATTAGATGATTGTTTGTTAAATACACACATCTTAGTCTATGGATAACACCGAATGGTTTCAGTTGTTAAGGGAGCCTGCGTGCTCAAGGGACATGTCCCATGAGCGGACGTGTCTCCACTTTGTGGAGACACGTCCTCTCATGAGACGCGTCTCTCCTTGAGGCGTGTCTCCCACATATAAATGGGACTTCATTCCCTTATTTGCAAGACATCGAAATCTATAAATGTTCTGCAATCAACACATTTGATACAAAAGAAATAAATCTGACTTAGAATTCTAGAACAGAATTTCAAACTTAGAATTTCCATAGGTTCTTTTAGGATACAATCTGATAAGATTTGATTAACATTTACAATCTTCTTACAAATTTCATAGGCACCAACCTACAAGAGACTCCAATCCCCACCACTGAGCACCAACCCAGAAAGAGAGGCCAATATCTTCTAATAAGAGGCCCCAACCTATCGATCTCCTCGAATAGGAGGCTCCAACCTCCACGAGAACAATATAATAATTTTATTTTCAACTTCTTAGATCTGCCCTATCAACCGCTCACAAATCTGCCATACATCCACTCATGAATCTGCAATATAGTCTTCAATATTACTGCTTAAAGAACCACCATGATCTTGCCTTTATTTTTCTTTTCTTCTCACAAAATTGTTGCTAAAACTCTCATAAATCTGCTCAAATATCTCTTGTAGATTTGCTCAAATATCCTTTTATTTTTGCTTTTCATATGAATGGGTTTCCTTGAAATTGATTGCCTTTGCCTCTCCTTCAAACCTCTATTTATAGTCCATAGTTTCGAGACTCGGACTCGGCTCAGACTCGGCTAGGGTGACTCGACTTGGGACTCGGGGCCCGAACTCGGCGTAGACTCTACAAAATGAAAAAACCCTAGAAATTTAGAATTTTAAAGGATTTATAACTTGTTTCAAGCACCCTTTATTAAATAAACCTTAAAGACATTAACATCATTAAATAGAAGCAAATTTGATCACATACACAAGTATACATCGATCACATAAGTATAAAGTATGCAAACTGTAGCAGAGCTGCTGAAGGAAATAACACACTTAGATATATAAATATAGTCAAATGTATACAAAACTCATGGAATATGTGTTGGCATTTAAATTTGCACCTCTGGAATGCGGATTGAAACAGACAACTATGCACAGTAAAACTGCTCTTCAAATTTGGAGGGGAAGCTCCCTCTTGCTGATGGGGTAAAAGAAAGTAAATTAAATCTAATTCGCCTATCTTTTTGTTTTAGCTAGAGCACAAGGTTTATAAAACACAAACGCTGCAACTGAGATTTTCTGATTGAAGAATTCCAACTACGACTAACTTAAGCTAAAGACGTTTCTAATATCTCAAGTAATATGCAAAGCAAGAGAATTAGAAATGAACAAAGTTGATTCTCTGACATAGGCTTAAGAGAACTCTTTCTCAACATACATCTACACACTTCAATGTAAGCTGGAATTAAGATCACAAAAGCATAACACAATAAACGGAAATCTGAGACATTATACCAAGGCAAAGGAGGCTCATGATTTTATTTCTCAAACTTCTGGAACAAAAATTATTAAACACATGCCTGGAACAAGAGCTTGCAGCTAAAGAGGCTTGCAAAACTTGTTCTTACACAAAAGGAACAACAATTACAATAACTACTTGTTGGCTAAAAGAGACTCAACAATTCGCTATCATAAAACAATTGAACAACACTTGAATAACAATAGAAGGCACTTAGGCTCAGCGTTTTGTTATCACTAGCATCGTTCTAACACAAAGTGAACTAACACTGAATAACAACTTGCTGGCTAAAAGAGACTCAGCAACTTGCTATCACAATAACCGTTCAAAAAAAACTAATGAGCAAAGGCTCTTATTTATAGGCAAGTAGAGGAGTAGGGAACCCTAAAATCTCCTTGCTTTTACAACTAGGGCTTGCTCAGCAAGCAAGCTTTATTTCTAAAACTAAAATAAGATAACATCTAACACCTAAGAAAGCAGGAAAAGCAGGAAATACCAACTATTACATTTATCTTTTTTCTGTTCTTCGAAGAATGGATAAGGATTGTTCCAAGAATAGAAAGAAAGTGGAAAGAAAGCTTCTAGATGAAAGCCGCTTTAAATCTCAATGACATCCGCTAAAAAGTAGGAAATTGTGTCCCAGTTAGGTGCATCTATACCATCAATAGCAAAGTTGCGCTTTTCCAAGATTTCTTCAACCTCATTGGCCGCTTTCTCGAATCTTGCTGACATCATAGAAGTGTGACTTGGTAGAGTCTTATGTTTTTCTTTCATCCATTTTAGTGCAATCTTCTTGCTGTACTTTCCCTTGTGCATCTCCCATATCCTTTCACATTCGCCCTTAGAGATAGTCATACTTTCAGGCCAAGGGGGAATGGAGAAACATTTCTCAATCATGTCAAGTTTCAAACTGCAAATCAATTTGCCATCTACTGACTGGATCTCTCGTGTCGCCGGATTGTAATGCTTGATGCAAGCAATTACAAACTCGAGACTCTGAACTGAAATAGGAATGGACGCTACTGTGAGGAGTCCAGAGTGTCCCAAGTTTTTGATTGTAGTGTTGCCTGCGCTCTCCAAAGCATGTAGATCAAACACCGGCTTGATGTGATGCAAGTCCGTCTCAGCTGTTTTGATGTAGTCATAATAGAGAGCTGATTTGGTCTTGAAATCATTGGGAGTGTACTCCATATTGAAAACTTTGAAGAATGACTGTAAACTTGCCTATGTTCAAACAAGTTTTGAACAACTTACTATTTTTAGAATGCTGATTTTTTTTCCTCCATCAGACAAATTTTTGAAATTTTTTCTGAGATATGGGTTTTGCTCAAAATTTCGTTGCAAGACAACCCAGATCATCCGTTTTTGAAAATTTTGAATTTAGACTGAAAAAGCAGCAAACCCTAATTTCTTCAATTTTTCACGAAAAAAGTTGGCACCTGGGTTTTGTTCAGAATACAATTAGAAATGGACCCAGTTGATTAGATTTGAAAAACACTGAGGGCTGATCGAAAAAGCAGACAACCCTAGAATTTGAAATTTTCTTGAAAAAAAGTTGTGATATGGGTTTTCTTCAGAAGACTGTTTTGAGAGGACCCAGATGATAAAAAATTGGAAACCCTGAAGATTTCACTGACATGCAAGGAAAAAGCAGCTGCTGCAACTTGATGAATTTCCTCAAAAATTTCTTCAGAAGAATGAGATGAAAAGACCCAAATGGCTGAAAACTAAAATCCTTTGACCTTCTCCTTCAAAAATTTGATATTCTCGATGAAAAAAGCATGAAAAAGCAAGGTCGTATGTTGCTGGTCTGAAAAATATTCATGAAAATCAGCAGCCTTGAGCTCTTGAATCTTGAAATAAAACCTCAAAGTTGCTGCTCCACTTTTCTCCTTTGGACGCCACCTGCAATAATGATGAGAATTGAAAGGAAGAGATGTCTTAAATAGATTTAGGGCTTGAAATAGATTTGCTTTCTTTTGCTTTAATCTTCAAACCCTAAACTCAACTTGTTCAATGAATTTAGACATTCATCTTTCAACTTGCAATTTTGAAAATGTGAAAATTTTGACTAAGGCATGGCAAGTTGGGTGCCCTTCTTGGCTAGGGGCGCCAACTTCTTTCAGACTTAACCATTTTCCGGGGATTTTATCTTTTCACCATTTTGAACCCCTGCTTTGACCCTGATCTTTGGCTTCCAGATTGATCTGATGGACGAGTTGGATGATTCATTGCGAAGCTCGACTGATTCTGAGAAGATCACCCTAGAGGAACTTCTAGCTAAAAACTTCGTTTTGACCTTCAAATTCATGGGAGCCTATTTCCTCTAGGGGCTCTGAACCTTCATAATGTTAGCCATTTTTGCATGATTTTCAAGTTCTTCATTTCCCTTTGATCTTCTGATGAAATCTTGATTCCGGGAGCTACACTAATCAGATTGATTGACTATCAGTTCCGTTGGATAACTTGGCTGAATCTGACGAGGTGATCTTAGGCGCTGCATTGGAAAATTCTATCATTTAGAGCTTCAAAACCTTGGGCGCCCTTTCTCTCCAGGGGCGCCCACCTTTACCAGACTTAGAAACTTTTCTATTTCTTCATCAATTCCTCTTCTACAGATGATCCTGTCAGATCTGAAGACCCGGGCGTTAGATTGACTGATGGTTGGGCTCGTTACGAAGTTGAGGAGATTCTGAGAGGGGTCTTCTAGGGATCTCTTTGCCAAAAAGTTGAATTTGAGGCACCAAAAGCTTGGGCGCCCCTGGCAAGCTGGGGCGCGCGCCCAACTTCACCAGAGTTAGCCATTTTTCTGTATTTTCTCCTTTGCTTTTGATTTTTTTGATTTTTAGCTCTTTTCAGAACCTTTGTTCCGCCTGCTGCATCTGACGACTGCCAACTCAAATTGACGCATTGGTGATCTCGTTGGAAAGCCTGATCGATTATGAAGAAGTCACGTTGGAGGCTTCACTGGAAAAATCATCCGTTTGAGCCCTCGAAAACTTCAGTGCCTTTCTCTTCTAGGGGCGCCCATTTGTTCTAGACTTAAAAAAATTTCAATATTTTCCATCTTCAAATTTGAACCTTCATTCTATACCTTCAACATCGATCTGGATTTGCCGGGAATTGACAAGTCAGATGCTCTGACGAAGACATCTGTTGCGAAGTTGACTGAATTCTGAAAAGGTTGATCCTATCTGCAAACCCTATCTGCTAAGTTAAGCCCCTCAAAAAGCTGGGCGCCCCTGGGCACTTGGGGCATTGAAAGTTCCCAGACTTCGAATATTTCTTGACATTTTCATGCTTTTCATTATGTCTTTTGTTTGAAACTCCTTCGTTTGATCTCGAATCCCAGACGACTAGATGATCCGATGACTGCACTGTCAGACTCGCTGCGGAGCTGGGAGGATTCTGAATAACTTTGATTGGGAGCTCAAATCCTAATTCCATCATTTGGTGCCCTAAAAATATGGGCGCCTATCTTCTCCTGGGGCGCCCATGACAAGCAGTGTTAATCATTTTCCACAGTTTTCACTTTCTTCCTCGTTCATCGTGCATGTCCCTCATCTCACCTTCTATTTGATGCTTGGTCATTGAATCTGATGCCTGGCAGCTGACTGACCTCCATTGATGACTTCAGAGCTCCTGAAATGCTTCTAAAAAAGCAAAATAGACTCACTAGGGCAAAACTGATCTTTTTGAGATTCTGACTGCACCAGCCTGATATGGAAGTATTTTGAGCCAATCAAAATCAGTTTGGACACTGGCGGACAAACTTTCTACTTTTAGAAATTTTCTATTTTTAGAAAATTTTGCCAATATCCGTTTCGAAAGAAACCCAGAAAAAGTTACTATTTTTAGCAGTTTTCCTAAAAAGTAGGGATGAAAAACTGAGATCTGGGTTTTGTGGACTTGGTCGCTCTGAGCAGACCCAGATCGTCAGATTTTGGAAATTTTGAGTTTTTACCCGTCATGCAAGACATGCAAACCCAAATTTTGACCTTTTTTGACAGATTTAATAAGACTTTTACTCATTTCTTCAAAATGTATAAGTGTAGCAAAAATTTTAATTTGGGGTACAACAATATGAAATCCATGACATCAAATGTTCCAAACAAATATGAAATATCAAAACAATAACTACAAGTCTATGGCTCAGAAGAGCTGCATCCTTCCTACGAAGGCATCTAAGGTGGGTCCTAGATGATGTAGTAGCTGTAGCCATAGTCTCTGCTTGTGACTCCATGCCAACCTCACTAACATCAGTTGTGGATGTGTTTGCTCATGCTCAAGCCTCCTCATCTGCCATGGCTACAGCCTCAGCCTCTCTATCTGCCTGGTCAACCTAATCAAGGTCCTCGTCACTAACACAAGTATACATTGATCATATAAGTATAAACACAAATTGGAGTTGAGCTGCTAAAGGAAATAGCACACTTAGATATATAGTCAAAGACTCAAATATATACAAAACTCATGGAATATGAAATCCATGACATCAAATGTTTCAAACAAATATGGAATACCAAAAGATTCAAAACAATAACTAGAAGTCTATGGCTCAAAGGAGCTTGCATCCTTCCTATGAATGTGTCTAAGATAGGTCCTAGATGATGCAACAACCATAATCTCAAGTTTTAGGGCAATTTCCCTAATGGGGTCAAGGGGCAGCGCCCCTTGCGGGGGTTTGGGGGCAGCACCCCTTGCGGGGGTCTAGGGGTAGTGCCCCCAGTGGGGTTAAGGGGCAACACCCCTTGCGAGGATCTGGGAGCAACGCCCCCAACGGGGTCAAGGGGCAGCGCCTTGGGCGCGCTCCCTGTTGCAATACAAGGCGGGGTTGAGGGGCGGAGCCCTTGCCACCAAACCCAAATTAAGACCTCCAAAACCATACAAACCTTCATGGCGTACACCATTTTGCATTCACAATAAGTAAAAAAGACAAGTTTTGACTTTAAATTTCATGTGATTTTTGCACTTTTCAAACCCTACCTGTTGAGTCCTACTGACGGGACTTGCCTAGACTCGGCGAGTCCAGCGAGTCTGCCAGACTCGACAAGTCCAGCCAAGACTCGGTCGAGTCCGAGTCTGAGCCCCCAAAATTCGACCAGGTGGACTCGACTTGGGATTCGCCGAGTCCTGACGAGTCTCGTTTTTGTAATTTATACACACCAAGATGTCCCTTCACCCAAGGTGTTGGTGTGAATAAATGTCTTGTACCTTGTTAATTCACTTACTAGGAACTTAGAGGACACATTCACATGTTAAGTTTACTTAGGATTATAAGATTCCTTCTAGAAGTCTTAGTTGTCATTTCTAGATCCTATCTTATCCTAGGTAGTTATGAGTTAGTTGTCTCATGTGATAAGATTAAGACACTTTTCATGATCTTGTCTAATCCTATCTCTCACCTTGCCTTTATAAGCAAGGCCTTTCATGTACATTTGCATATTCAACCATATTCAATCTTGCATTGTTGAAGTAAGGTTTCTTGCTATTCTCTCTTTTGGAAGATATTTTGGTCTAGCTACTGTTCCTGGGGGTGTTGAGGAGTCACCATTAACTCCTACATGGTCTCAAAGCTCCAATGTTGTAGATTCCTTCCCAAATTTGAGGATTTTGTGTTGGCTTGAAGATTTCTTTGGGTGCATTTTGGGGTTTCAAAGACCTCACGATTGAATTCAAGACATCAAAGAAAGTCAGGTTTGCTTTTTGTTTCGTCAATTTTGGTTATGTTTTGCCAAATCTATAAGGGTTTGAAAAAGTGTGAAAGTCAGGTTTGCTTTTCGTTTCATCAATTTTGGTTATGTTTTGCCAAATCTATAAGGGTTTGAAAAAGTGTGAAGATTAGTAGCTGATCCAGGAGATCACTATTTTTTTGGAGAACTTTGGGCCCAAATCAATTTCACCATTGCAATCAGAAGGCCCGAGAGATGAATTTTGATATAAAATTCAACTATATTTGACCTCAGGTGTTTTTGAGCAATTTTTTTTTGCTCGGGCAAGTCGTACGGCCCCCTAAGCAAGCTGTACAATATTTTAATATTTCGCAGAAAAATATTATTATTCAAAAATATTTTTTGTGGGCTTTATTATAGTTTTGGGCAAAAATATTTATAGTCGGCTGTCTTTTCATCTGTGCTGGTGTCGGTTGGTACAATTTTTTTTGCAGGTTTTATATTATTAAAAGTTTGTTTTATAGTTTTTAAAACTTGTGTTTAATTTCCGTTGGGCGCTAAGTGCTTGGACGCAAGGAGATGTAGCCTACGATCTGTGGCCAACCAAAAGGGGGCTTATAGCTCGAGTGCTAGCGGGTAGTGCACTAGAGACAATCACCCCTGCTACCACCCTAGTGGCGGCATTTTATTTTTGCACACTTTGTCGACTAGGTTACATTGGTGACCACTCGCCAACCCCAAGGGGGCCCAAAAATTCGGCCATTTAGGCTCCAAGTGCCTAAAATAGGTTTTTTTCTCATTTTGCAATAACTTTCACCCCAGGAGGCCGTTTTTTTTAAACAAAATATTGCCGGAAATCTGGTTCTCTCAATTTTCCAATGGTGCTGGTTATTTTGCAAAATTTTGTTGTTTGATCACAATTATTGCTAATTGAAGTCAGATCTTGATTTTTGGCTCCCGAGTTCATAACTTTTTGCCACAATCTCCGATTTTCATGATTCTTGTAGCATTGCAAAGGTATTGAGGAGCTCTATCCATCCATTCATGCACTTTTTCCTATTTATGTCCCAAGTATATTGTGATTTCATTTTTTTTCCTGGTGGGTATACTGGAGATTACTTGGATATTTTGGTAGTTGGGAAGGTGTCGTTTTGATCATTGTACTTCATTTTAGCTATATTGTATGTATTGATCTCAGATTTTATCATTTGAGAAGTGTAGCATTATTGTAATCATGGGTTATGCAACTCATCCTCTGCAATAATTTTGACTAAGGACAATTATGAGTCATGGCAAAAAGGCATCATAACACATTTGAGGTGGCTTAATATTTTGCCTCATCTTTATGGATTGTACCTAAGCCATAAACAACATATAAGAAATATGTTTGGGGTAATAAAAATGATCATATTAAAGGATTGATTGGTTCTACTTTTAGTGCAAGCATCCTCATAGAGACCTAGCATAAGATTTCAAGAATCTCATGCCCACACACAATTTGGACCAAAGTTTGGGAGATTTTTGGAGATCCACACAAGCCTCCATTCCTAGATGATCCTGCTTCAGATTGCCTCATTCCACTTGATGATGTTGACAATATACCCTATGATTATAAGACCTTAGAGGAGTTTGAATATGATGCAAAACTTGAGCGTTTTGCTGATCCCGAGACTTCTCCTGTAGCTCCTACTTCTCCAGTTGAGATCACACATTCATCTTATGTTGATGATTCATTGAGAACTTCCAGTGATTCATTGCAACATGTATCTGTTTGTCTTCCTGATTTGGATTCATATTTTCAGACATTGCATCTTTGTTTGTGGAGTCTCACATTTCAGATTTGGAGGACCAATTTGAGGGTCTAGCTCTCTTATTCAATGATAATCATGGATCAACTATTGTCACTTCATCTTTGTCTTTGGAGTTTGTTCAAGATCAGTTTCCACTTGTTCTTGATTTGTCATAGTTTGTTGAGATTGGGCATGTACCTGATTGGATTGTGGCATAATCATTGTCATCTGAGAACTTGGCAACACATGAGCAGATTTCAGAGACACAATCTTCATATATATGTATTCCACTTCCTACCAATTCCTATCCGGAATGGGAAGCATTCCTATATTTGTACTTGGTGTATCTTCTTCCCAAGGGGAGAAACATTGTTTGTAGGCATTGGATTATGTTTTGTCTTCAGACATTAACCATATTTGCAAGAGATCATACATTGTGGGGGGGATATCTTGTCTCTCTTTTTCCCTCTTATGGGGGAGTCATTGATTGTATATACATGATGGATATAGTCCTTTGGGGGTATCATTAAGTCCTCCATACATCATCTTGTTTTGTTTTATTTTCTCTCTTTTGGAGAGGAGTTTTGTCCCACTAAGTTTTCTCTTTTTCTCTGTTTGTGAGATATTGTATTGCATTTGCATTGTAAATGGGTACCTAACATGGCCTCATATTTAGGACCCATACTCATCTTCAGTCTCTTTACATAATCTGCATAATAATATTCTCCCTAACTTGCATTTAAGGGGGGTGTTGGTGTGAATAAATGTCTTGTACCTAGTTAATTCACTTACTAGGAACTTAGGGGACATATTCACATGTTAAATTTACTTAGGATTATAAGATTCCTTCTGGAAGTCTTAGTTGTCATTTCTAGATCTTATCTTATCCTAGGTAGTTATGAGTTAGTTGTCTCATGTGATAAGATTAAGACACTTGTCATGAACTTGTCTAATCCTATCTCTCACGTTGCCTTTACCTTTCATGTACATATGCATTGTTGAAGCAAGCTTTCTTGCCATTCTTTCTCTCCTGGAAGATATTTTGGTCTAGCAACTATTCCTAGGGGTGTTGAGGAGTCACCATTAACTCCTACACAAGGGAGGCGACTCTCCAAGAGGGGTTGGCCAAAACAACAAGATTATTTTTTTATTTTATTGCCCAAGGTTGGGCACACTTCTCTAGGGGGTCAGCCCAATAAAAATTAATTTATTTTAATTTAATTTCTTCAACATGGGGTGGTATCATAAGGAGGGTCGGCCTCATGAATGATAAAATATTTAATTTTATTTCCATTTATTTATCTTCAATACTCCAAAGGGGGGTGACCAATATAAGATTAGGTTAATTTTATTTGGGGCCACCAATATCACCAAGACACCCTTGACATCAATGACAATATTTTTCCAACAATACACCTCACAATTTCTACTTTGATTAACGTGCTCTTTTCCCTTGAGGAAATGATAGAATGTATTGTTTCATGAGAGATTAAAATTCATTTTGAGATGCAACTCCTTGGAACAAAGCCAAACTGTTCTTTGGAAAAATAGTTTGTTAGAGCAACTTTAGCTTCTTCACCATTGCTTTTGAGATGATTTTGTATATTTTATTACATAGGGAGATTGGCTAAAAATACTGAAAGGAAGAGGGGGCAGGCTTTTTGGAATTAATGCTATAAAGTGGTGTTAACACTATTTAACATTTTCTCATTATTTTGTCCATTTCACAATTGCTAGACACACGTCTTTTCATACAATCCCCTATAAATTTTGGTAGAAAACCATAGGTAATCCCTTTGGACTCGTACCTTTGTGTGGTTGCAACTAAGAAAGGGCCAACTTGATCTCTTCCTCATTAAAAAGCTTCATGAGTGATTTGTTATGATCCTTTGTAAGTAGTAGGCAAGGGATATTTCTTAGTAGAGCCATGTGATTTCTCAAGTTAGAAGTCTCCATGTTGCCCAAAAGATCTTCAAAAAACCTAGCAGCTTTTGAACTAATATCTTTAAGATCAGATTAGATTTCCATCCCTAGAGTTGATAGAGGAAATTTTGTTAAAGATTATTCTAGCCTTCGGAATTGTGAAAGAACTTGGTGTTCTTGTACCCTTCTTTTAGTTAGGTTTCTCTAGATTTTGTCTCCATATATCTCCCCCCAAGCTAGAATATTTGCTTGGCAGGCCAAAAGTGTTTTTTCTAGCAAAAAGGCTTCCTTATCCATGCCTTGTGAAATATGCTAACCAATTTTTTTGAAGGAATTACACAACATAACCAGCAATAGTTAACTGGATTAGCGTTAGCATCAAACTGAAAACCAAACTGAAAGGGACTCGACGCCAAGAATGCACACTCAATCCAAATGATGGAAAGGTGTTGTCATATGGTGGAGAAATAAAAGAACAACACTTAAAAGAAACTACTCAACATCAAGAATGTGCACTCAAGATCCCACTGAGGGTGAGGTGCTAACATATGACGGAGTGTTAAATTGAAAGCTAGAAATTGATAGGCGGATAACCAGCCATGAGCTATTACAAATTAATTCATCCGCTGCGGCAGGCATCCACAGAATTGTGGGGATTCACCACTAAGAAAGTGGGTATAAGAGTGTTACAATCAAATTATCCTCACTGGCGGTAAACCATCCAGGGGTAATTAATGTGAAAAATAACAAGAAATTGCAGAACTGGAAATGGTTGGATTAGTAATGCTCAATCTCAACCTTTACAAATTAAACTCTGCAAATTACAATTTACAATGATAGAGAATGAAGCTAGGAAGAGAAGTATGAATTCTAACAATCATATAACACTCCAAAACTGAAGTATAAGACCAAAAACAGAGAACTATTACAATCTGATATTAAAATCTGAATTCTGGAAATTCAGACCAGCTAACAGAGAATATCATGAAATGCTCATAACTTGGTCAAATTACCTCCGAATGACGTGAAATCAGTTGCAAATGCTCCCTAGAGGATTGGCGCCCAAGTTGCAAACAAGAAACATTCACCAAAAACTCCAGTTTATTTGGCACGAATTCCAAAGCACCCTCAAATGGTACGACCAAGCAAGGAGGTGCGATTTTGCAAGATAAAAATAACCACTTCAAATTAAAATCTGAAACTTCATGGAGCTGGTCGCCTTGGATGGAGAAGAGGAATGGAAAAGTACCCACAACCAAAATAAAATCACTCCAAGAGCTGTAAGCAGAAACCAACTTCAGCTGTAGATAGTCCAGCAACCCAAAACTGTAAAAAATACTTCAGAAATTCTTCAATCTTTGATGCTCAATCTGCTAGTCTGATTTGAGAAGCAGAAATAATCCAACTAGGTGTTGTATTTCAAACATGAAATTGGTAAGGGGCTAGGAGGCAACATCCTCGAAGCAAAATGTCCATTGTCATTTTGACAGCATAACAGTATGATAAACAGTAGATAGCCAAATGCTAGAGCAAAACCTTCATTTTATAAAAAACTGAGAAACTCTTCACTTTCCCAGGAGGAACGCCAAAAGTCACCTTTTGAAATTCTTTTCAACTTTCAAAAATATAAATTCCTCATAAAGGTGGCGTCCACTTTCAAGGTGATAAAATATGTCAAAAAATAATAATTAATCACTTAATGAGGGCGTACCCTTCATGGCCCTCTTTTAAAACAACTTTAAGTTATCTCCTTAGGCCAAGGGGGTCAACAGAGAAATAAAACATTAATGCCTTTATTCAAATATTTTCACCAAATAAAGCTTTTATTTGAAGACAAAGCCTGAACATAAACAACTGCTCCAGCTGGAAGGATGACTGAGGATAGTCAACTGCACACTGCCATAAATAGTAAATAACATGAAATGCCACAAAACTCCAAGCCAGGAAACCCTAATTTCTCCTCATTCCAGCCTACGGGTCTCCGGAATAGGCTGATGATCTGCAAGGCTAATCACTGATGAGAAGGGGACATTACACCTTGGGCCAAAATACTTTCATTCAAGGCTTCCAATTCTACTTTCATTTTTGCTTTTTCTATGAAAATGTTATTAAAAGAGACTTGGTTCCATTGTTTGAGGTATCCTTTCAAGTGACCCACTTTTTAGCTACAATGAACATCTTAGAACCTTTATGCGCATGCACACTACACCATGACTTCCCTAGATTCATGAAGTTTTCTTCCCTAAACCTTATCTTTTCAAATTTGAAGGGACATTTGGAAGGCAGCCTATCTTCATAATTTTTCCTTGTGATCAAAAGATGATCTAATCCATAAATGGGAAGAATTACCGAACCTAGTAGATTTGACAAATTCAATCAATTATTAGAAATTTGGCCAGCCACTTTGCTATATATCTAAAACCCATTCTTCTATTGGTCCAGGTGTATGACCCATCTTTAGGAACCAAATCCACCAAGCCCCACTTAGAAACATAATTTGAAAAATTTATTTGAGATTGAAATGCTAGAAATTTCCACTCTTTTATCTGAGGCAGAAAGAAATGCATTTAATTCACCCTTGAAAATAACAAACTCCTTGGCCAAAGAGGGAAGAAAACCAAGCAGTTGATGCCACATCCTGTTTTTGGCAAGATGGCCCATTGGTCCATAAATATTAAATAAGAAAAATATCAAATAGAAAATAAACTTTCTACCTTATAGACCTGCCAATTATGTCTTGCACCCAATAATTCCAGTCTGATTGAATAAGGAGACCAAGAGATTCCAAGATTGCCTGATGCACCCAAAGCTTCCACAATCTCCATGCCATATTCACCAACATCTTAAATTCTTGACTGATTCTTCATCTTTTTTTTCTTTATTTGTTTTCTTCCTTTCTTTTGCATGAGCTTGAATTAGCTTTGTTTATTTGAGAGGTTGATTGACAAATAATTTGTAATTCCAGTGAGGTTAGACCCCCCTCCTCCTTTAAGGAATTTTCATTTGAAGTCAAAATTTCTACTCTTTCCATGAACAAATCTCTATTTTTGGGGGAACCTGGTTTTGCAGAGGAGAGATTATTAGAACATTCAAGCAGATTGAAATTCTCACACACTACTAGTGGGGGAATAAAATCCTTGTCTAAGTTATTAGAGATCTTCATCACCGTTCCATTTCATTCAAGTGATTTTGGTTTTAAAGAGTGATTTTAGCAGTCCAACATTTATTCTTTTCTTGAAGAATTCTCCTTATTTTTTCTTTATTCTTGGCTTTTTATTGATTAGCTAGATCCAAGTCCCTTTTGAGGATTCAAACTTAACAATATCCAATAGAGGGGAGATGTCCAATTTTACACATATGCAAGCATAGATGCCAACTTTGCCTTCCAAAACAGTATCATCTGCCATTATCAAGGAACCCAATGAATTCCCTAAATTATTAAAAACTGAAACATTCCCAATATTTTGCTGGAAGGTTATACCTTTGTATCCAGATTGGCACAATTGGAACTTGTTGGATCAAAATTTGCTAACCAATCTTGAAGAAAAATTCCCACACCATCCAATAATGATGAACCTCCCATCATAATGTTTTCTTTGGCCTTTTTATCTAGGCATTCCACCATAAAAAATCCCTTGGGAAGAGAGAAAAAACAAGAATCATAACCCTAGTTGTGTCGAAGCCAATTTTGATTTTTTTCCCCTTGAGGGCAAGTGGTTTACAAATTTTATTGATTTCTTCTTCAAACAATGAGTCTTGGAATTGAGCACAATATCATCTAGGTTTATTTTGAGACCTAGAAGGGATGCCTTGAGCTTTTTTAACCCTAAAGGGATAGCATTAGCACTAGTTGCTTTATTTGAAATTTGTAGATCATGCTCATTTAAAAAACCTCCAATGTTTGACTCCTTCACCCATATTTTTCCCTATGGGAGTTTATGAAGACCTTTATTAGAAAACTGATGACTTCTCAATGAAGATTGTGAGCTCCATGTTCTTTCTCTGCACAATCTTCTCCCATTTTGTCACAAATTTCAGTAACTCCCTTTTGTCCTCACATGATTTTGCTATTCTTGTCACTAATTTTGTATATGGTCTCCTACATTTTGCTAGTGTTCTTAAGTTGTTGGAAATTAAATAGTTTTGTAGTTTCATGAAACAAAGACAAAACATGTACAAAGCAATATAGAACAACCACAACAAACCTGACACAGAATTTTTCCAGGAATTCCTAGTGTGGGGGAAATCAACTAGAAGTGGCAAATATTTAGTCTTCTCCTTCCTTAAACTTGAAATATTGGTAAAATCCTTAGATACAATGTATACAACATTCTTTCTATTGTTACACTCTTTGAGCTACTTATTTTAGTGACAAATTTTACTTTTACAACTAATGGAGCTTTGTAATTCCTAATCTCACACTTTCTTGCCTCTAGATGTGCACTAAAGGGCTTTCAAGTGTCAAAGAACATGAAAAGTTGTTATCGTTTTAATTTGTCTTTTGCAAGACAACACAAAATAGAATAATGTGTGAGTTAAAACCTCTCTTCATTTTTGGAGGGGAAGCTTCTTGAGATCTAAACTAAATCTAAACCTAGGCTAAATTGAGCCTAGACTAAAAACTACAGACAAGACATACAAATATGCACACTTTACAATACTCTCCACAGGTTTTTATGTTTTTGGACAAATGTGAATAAGTATATATGTTTTTACCTGAGATAAAAGTACTCGGTTGTTAACAAATATTCCTTACAAATGAGATTTTAAAAATTTGAAGGATGAAATAGCTAATCTAAACACACAAATAACACCACCTAGCTGGAAAAAATATAGACCAGCTATTTAGTGCAAACAATATTCTAAAAGAAATAACAACTTAAAAAAAGGACAAATACATGATTCCAGGAACTAAATTACTAAGTTGCATAGAAAGATACTGCTTAATGAATAAACTACATCAGTACAAAGCTTGACAACTTTACTCAGTTTCAATTTAATCCATCAATATACAAACACAAGTGAACTAGCTTGAACAATGATTTCAGCAGCATATGTACAGTGTTGACCATCATTTTTTAGTTTATGTGCTCAAAGTATTTATTTGTAGGTTACAAATGCCCAATCTTTGGTACTTTAAAATATTCCATTTTTAATCCTAAAAATTAGCTTTAAAGCAAAATGCTTTAAGGATACTGAAAAGTTAGAATGAAGAAACTTTAAAGCAAATCTAATTTGAAACAAATAATAAAATAAAACTGACCAAAGGGACTTAAAAATAGGTCCCTGTTCTTGCTTGGAAATAGAACACCAGAAATAACAATTCACGGAATTAGCCATTGCAAAAAATAACAAACTGGCTTATGAATGGCCTCTATGATTTTGAAACATTTTCTGCATTGCAACCTCGATGGATCCTCTGAAGAAACTCAAAACCCTAAACATCAGCAATCCCTCTTGTCAATTGCAAAAACATTATTCTAGGCTTTATAGAATCATAAAAAATGATGAAAATGGCCTTGCTTGAAATGAAGACAAAATACATCAAGGCTGCAAATGAAGTTTAGAACCATGCAACTTCAGAAAAAGGTTTGAAACAGCAGCAACTTATGGTGCAATTCTGCTGGAAGTTATTGCACATTGTTGACAACCATTTTCTACTCTGCAGCACCCTTGAAACTGCTTTGTAATGGCTCTGAAATCTTGCTTACAGACCTGCAAAAGACTGAAAGAGGGATGAGCTTCTGCTGGAAAATACCCAATGGTGAATGGATTTGCATAGAATGGCAAACTATGTTTCATTTATGGGGAATAGTCTTAAAGTTTTAATGGTTTAATTTCAAATTTTTACTTTCATGGCCAACTTGAGTGATAGTGCCTTTGGAAGTTATTGAGATGAGTGGAAAATTGGAATGCATTCACCACTCTCAATGTATGGTGGAGTTTTCAAGTGGCTAAGCCACTACACATGTCTGCTGTATTTATCTTTTCATGCCAATTTAGACTTCGGTAGAGTTTTGAGATGAAGCTGCCACTTTAGTAATGAGGCAGAATTTTGATGTGGCTCAACAACCATAAATGTTCACCTAGTGGTATTTTTATGTCACCATGTCGATGTTAGAATTCAAGGTAGAAATCTCAATTGGCAAAGTCACTGCAAATGTGGGCGTTTTAAGGGGGGAATTTTACGATGGTCAAACCATCGATAGTGGGTGCCATAGTGGTATATACCACAAATTCATAAGATGGTGGAACTTCCCAATTTTTTAAATGAGAAGTGGAACTTGACTTGACTTTGCACATTTTAGATGTAGGTGGAACCTTCAAGTGGCTTTGCCAAGCTTGGTGTGCGCCCTATTTGCTACTGTCATGTTTTAATTTGGGGTGGAATTTATCACTGGCTCTGCCAGGAAGAAATTTGCAATGATACTGTTAGGCAGAAAAATGTCATGGTGTTACCAAATTTTTGAACACAAGGTGGAACTTTCAAGTGACATTGCTAGGGTGGAAATCTTCATCAACTTGGCCATTTTTGCTTGCTAGGCAGAAGTTCTCAAGGACTTTGCTGATACTTTGTTAGTCTTTTCCCCTTTCAAACATGAGGTGGAATTTTTCATGTGGCTTTGCCACCACAAAAGTGCACTAGGGTGAACTTCTCATGTGACTGTGCCATGTTTAAGATTTGAAGCATAACTTTGATGTAATGTCCACTTCTCAAGAGTAATTAATTTGGCAAAGATCCTTAGTCCATTTTCTCGTAGGCTATTTGGGATGCTACAAGGTGTTGATGTGATTTTTGTGACCGCACCAATCAGCAGAACAAAGTTGTCCGATGGCTACTCCATTCTCTCTTGATCAAAGTATTTCGTGCGCTAAGATTGCAAGAAAGTTCGCATGTTCAACTCCAAGGTTCCGAAATACTTAGAATACCCTCAGTTGGTTTGATGTGAATTGTTGTTTTCACGAGGGGACTTACACAATTGTTCAGAATACTTGCAGTCAACAGTAAATGGATGATTGGAAGGGATTTGTGCAATGCGGATGATTTAGCAATAAGTACGTTTTCCTAAAACTAACCAAAGATGAACGGAAAGTAAATGAGTGTAAGGGTAAGAAGGTTGTAGATCCTACTCTAAGGTGGGACGTGGGATCAATCTCAACAGCTTCAACCAAACTCTGCTCCGCCTCACGCTGGATAACTTACACAAAGTTGGTGCAATCTTCAAGGGGATAGCAAGAAATTTTCAAGTTACAACCTAGCATCAAGATACCGTCAAAACGACGCATACCAAGGCATGAGCTACAACTGAAGTTAAGTTTATGAAATGCTCCAGTAGACCACGCAAGGCAAACTTGCCGTCAGCAAGCTGCTAGTGGTATGGAATGAAACGAAGTTGCTTTGATTAACACCACAAACCCACAACTAATATCTACTTGCATGAAATGGAAATGCTATTCTTAAACTATTTTATGCTACTTTATGCTACTTGGAATTGAAGGGAGGAAGAAACCTTGCTAGCTATCCATAACAAAGATGAATTCCACCATCAATGAAAAGATCTTCTATTATGAAAGTTTTACACAACAATCTCTTACAAAAGCTTTCAAAGGAAAACTTTCCTTCTCCTCCAAACTATGCTATGCTAGGCTACAATTATACTATCAATCTCTCTTCTACTCTCTGAAGTCTCCTCTAATCTCTAGTTTCTAATGAATTACAAATGAGGGGGACTCCCCCTTTTATAGATAGCCCAGTCCAATGGACGGCTCGGATTACAATCAAAAGAATGGCTCAGATTGAGCCACCTCATCCCTAACCCTAAAAACTGCCAGAATGGGGAGTGGTACATTAAATGAATCAAAGATTCCCACTCACTCCCAAAATAGTAAAGGCAATTAATGCCCACAATCAGTCCTCTAGAAGATCGTCATCCAGAAGTGCATTCCCATTCTCCTTTTCCCTGGCTGCAAATTCAATGAACCTGGCAAGTACAGCCTCAACCTCCTGAACTGAAATAGGTGGAATGAAATCAAGCTGAAACTCTAACACCATAACTGACTGTTCATGCCATGCACAAGATTTTCTCCAAGCGACTAAGGAATCCTATGTGCTCTGAATCAAGCTGGAGAAAGTAGAAGTGTTCACAAAGTCGTCCTGCACAAAGGTCTTCACTTTTGAAAAGAAAGGCACCAGCCTACCCCTCAAATTATCAGTAGTCACCTCATTGGGATTCAGCCGTCTAGCAAAGATTGCCTCCAAGGTGTTCTGGACTCCATCAATGATATTTGTCATAGCCTTTCGAACTCTAGCTGAATCCGCCTGTGCTGCGTCAAAGAAACCACGCCCTGCGATTGCTGAAGAGTACCATCTAGAAAAGTCATATCTATCATTCTCCTGAATGACTCCTCCATCAATCAACATCCGCAAAGGAACATGCCTCAATGCCTCTAAACGCTGAATGACTTTGCTCTGATAAATAGAAGCATCACCCCAGACATGATCAACCGCCTCCATACGTGCCGTAATACTGGAAGCTTGTTGGAAAGCATGAGCAAGGTCTTCCATGAACTTTTTTGTCTTGGCACGAACTCCTGTAACCCATTTATCTGCCTCATGTGCCATTTTTCTCAACTCCAACAAGCCACTAACTGACTCTCTGGATAACTCAACTGGAAGCTCTATTGCTGGAATCTCCTGCCCACAAGGACGAGACAAGTGCTGCACGTATCCCATCAATGCCTTATGTTCTTTCTTCAATTTCTTATACTTTCCTTCCTTTTTAAATAATCTGTCCTTGAGTGCCTGGTAGGAATTATCACATTCCTCAACAATCTGTGCACCTGTGGGGCGTCCTAACTCCATAGTTGTGATCACATAATTCTCTGGCACTGCTTCGTCTCGATCACAATCAACCTATGGCACCGCCATATGAAGGGTGCGAGAGCCATCCTCATCAGTTGATATTTTTGAAAATTTTCGTGCTCTCTTCTTTTGTGGAGGCGCGTTGATCCTATTTAATAACTCTTCCATCTCAATTGTTGGATCAATTTCTTCGCTGGGGCTCCTTCTCATCCTATCTCTGAGCCAATTAGGTACAACATGTTGAATAACAAAGGGCTGCTGTTCTTGTGCTTCTACTTCACGGACTTGTTCAACTTCAACATCATTTTGGCGAGGCTCATCGACCTCTAGTGGCTAAGTATCTCCTAAAACTATATCATCATCTTCCAAAGCCGCCTCTAACTCATGCTGAAACTGAGCGTCAGTAGCAGTCCCCTCATCAGTTTGCTGATCATCTCTAGCAAGTGCGTTGACACTCTCGCCAACTGACTCTCTCCGTGGTGGCTAATTATCTTCTTGTACCACTTGCACCTGATTCAATGCATTTCTTTGATCAGCAAATAAAGAAACCTCCTGTATGCTTGGAGAACGTGTCTCCAATGGCGTGGGTGATTCAACTACAACTCTTGGAGGCTCCGGCTGAACAGGCTCCTGCCGAACTGGCTCCTTCCTTCGAGATTCTGGACCTCGTGTAATTTGTTTCTTCCTGCTGGTGGTGGGTGTCCTGTGATCTCCCATCAAATTGTAAGTCAATGCAATCGACCTACTCTTCAATCTACTCACATGACTGTCAACCCATGCTCTAGTGAATGTCAAGACTGGAATGGAAAGTGTGTCCAAATCGGCAATCTCTGGTTCTTACCAATCCAGGAGTGGAAGTGGAGTATCTCTCACTGCCTCATAATCCAGATGGAGAACATTCATGTCCTCGCTCACCTGGTCTGGCACTGGAATGACTTCACACTCCCTAATCATGCTTATTGGCAACCTAGAGAACATTATCTTCCTGACTTCAGCCTCGTCTGATGCACCAACCCAATAATCCTCAATGTTTGCCTTATGTTTAAATTCTTCTGACAGTACCCATCTGATATTGTTATGTGGATCATAGTTCTGTTTGCTGGTGTGATAAGAAAAGTGATAAAACTGAAGCTCACTCTCAGCTTCTCTAGCTGCCTGTAATGAAGGACATACTTCATCTGAATTGCCCATGACAATTGGGAAGTCAACACCTCCTTTCTTCTTTTTCTTCTTTTTCTTATCGTAGGCAACTAGTTGCCTAGATATTTCTAACATCGATATTCTATTGGTTGGGTACTTAGGCAGCCTATATGGGTATGAAGAAAATCTTTGCAGCCTTACGTAAGAAAACTTCGGAAATTGTATAAACTAGCACCCATACCTCTCAATCAATTCTTGGGCTTCCCTCAAGATCCTGTGATGCATCCGCTCCTGAAGTGTTCTCGTGATGTGCATGGTAAAAGCGTCGTTGACACGCTTGTAATGAGTAGTACTTGTCAAGTGCAGCTGCGGACAAGCCTCATGAATCTTGAATTGGTGAGAACCACAACCAACGGGCTCCTTATATGAAATCCCTCTATACTTCGTCATACGGGCTAGCATGTAAATGATGTAAGAGCCCATATAGAATGTCTTCGTTCTTCTCAAACTCAGGAGCTGCTTGTGCAAATTATCACTGATCATTGCAGCCTAGTTAATGTACTCCTTTCCTTCCAGCACGAGGTTGATGTAATAGAACATCCATGGCTCAAAAATAAAAGCTTGCGGGCAACCTCCAACTCTGCTCAGCATCATGATAAGATCACAGTACTCCTGCTTCAAGTCATCTGCTATAATTTGTCTTGGCAGCTTCGTACAAGAGGGCTTGGGGTTGCTCATCCAGCGAGTATTGATCGTCTCCGTACATCTCTCGAATGCAGAAGCATACATTCACTCAGCACGTTCTCTTGATTTGTAAATCATGTTCCTGTGTGCTGGAATTCCAAAAGCTTCGCCAATAGCAGCAGGGGTGAGGTTGGCGAGCACTTGACCTTCCGGTGACATAATTGATTTGTGATCCTTCTCATAGCAGTTGGCACACCCCATCATTAGCTCCGAACACTGAATAGCTGGTGGGAATCCAGCAGCTGCATATAATCCACTTCGAATGATGTTGTGTGAAGTAGCTGAAGGTTGATGGCTACCAATTCCCAGCATTCGATTCTTGAAGGTCTCCAAGTTGAAAGAGCCCAAATTCGTGTCAGCAAGCTTGGCCAACTTTGAAGTGAACTTTGACTCTGGCATGAAAGGCTTGCTTAGCTTCTTGATCACAGCTTGCCTGGATGCACCATTGCTGTCCTTGCCAGTTGCTCTTACTTCAGCCATCTGCACAGCAATAAACAGCCATCAGCAAATAACAAATAAAATAAATAAAATAGATATGCAGGGGCTGCCAGTCGACTTTTAAAACTTTGAGAAGTTGCACTATCATATCTCATTCGTAAACCTCAACTTCTTCTTCAACAGATTTCAAACTGTCAATACTTAGAAAAATTTTAAGCAAGCTTCAACAACTTCAACTTTATAGAAAATCGTCCAACTTTGCTTCAGCAATTCCAGACTTCAAACTTCAGCAACTTCAAGAGACTTCGCAGATTTACACTTTGGCTGCAACAACTTCAATCAGCAACTAGATTTCACACTCCCAGCAACTTCAAACCTCTTCAAGTCGTACTTTCTTAGCTTCAGCAACTTCACTTTTTGAAATTCGTACCTCAGCAACTTCAGATTTGAACTTCAGCCACCTTCTTCTTTTCAAATCGAATGTATCACTTGCATTGCAGACTTCAGCTTCAGCAATAAACTCCTTCAAAAATTCGAACTTCTTCAACAATTGCAGCCACAACAACTTTCAATCTTCACACTCAACTCAGCTTCAGTCTTAGAGCAAATTCGAATTCCTCCAGTTGTGAAAAGAAATGAATAAACATTCAACTCTTATAGGAAAATCAACTTCTAGAAAGAGGCTAAGTTTAGCCAGTGCATTAAATCTCCACTACTTGTCTTCAAGAATTTGAATTTCCCCCCTCTGGTATTTGCAACACTTGTCATCCGACGCCTGGAATCTTGGCTTTCTAGAAGTTCAACTTTGACTGGAGCATTTTAATTTACTTTCGAAAATGTCTATTTTAAATTCACTTTTAAACAATTTTATTCACTAGCCGAAGCTTTGTCATTCAAATTTTTAATTTCATTTATCTCTGACTCTGGAAAATTTATCTCGTGAAGAATTCAATAAAAAATATCTAGGCAATTCACTTCAAATTCATCGTCGAAGCATTTTTCTTTTGAAAACACATTTATTCAAATTTGCCTTAGAAAATTTTAAAATTTCCCTTAAGAAAATTCATAACTCGAGCACCGATTAAATTCTTCATCCCAAAGGCCTTGGCGAAGTGTAGAAGACTTGGAAATCAACTTCTCGTCAAAGATCTTCAATACCCAAAAGAGAATTTTCTCCAGAACTTGTCGAATCCATGGGTATACAATGAACGGGTTCATTTAAATTTTTAAATTTTGAACCTTAGAAAAATAATTCCTCATGAAATTTAATCCCGTTCTTCATCTCTGTGAATGCTTTGTTGTTCTAACTTGAAATTTTTTATCAATCCTGCAATGCCAACATCCTCCGACTTCATCAATGGCAAATTCATCCATGTCTAGGAAAATTTCATCATCCTCCAAGTCTGGGCGTATTTTTCCTAAGGGAGAAATTTTGTGCCTTAGAAAAAAATTTAAATCACTTGGCATTTTGAAATTTTTTTTTGACTTGGAAAATTTTATTCATCTTCAATCCTTCTTCCCGTGGTGAATTTTTTTATATTTCAATTCACTTAGAAAATTCTTGAAAGCACATATCATGGAGAATATTTGAATTCCAACGCCCAACACGTTTTATTTTTCATCCCCCATAGGCTTAATATCCCCAATGCCTAACATATTATTCATCACCCCACACACTTCTTGGCGCATATTATACTTCATGAAGGATATTAACCACGCCTAGCATACTTCATTTTTACCATACTTTACCTTGTTTACCATCTAACCCTCAATACTTACTTTAACATGGCGCATTTAGCACTTGGAGAGGATGGGCGCATATCATGTATGAGGGAGAATAAAACTTCTACGCCACCTTTGACCACCTTAGACCCTTTATAAACTTGGGCACATTTTACCATGGGAGGAGGACGAGTTTTCAATGCCATCTTTTGACCTTTGACTTCCTTCTTGCTTGCTTTGATTTGGGCGCATTTGAGAGGGAGAGAGGAATAAAGCATCTCAACGCCTAGCTTTGACTTCCTTTGAATTTTTTTGACCCCCTCTTAAGATGGGCGCATTTGATGCCTCTAGGAGGATAAGGCATATACTTAGAAAATATTTTGCATGTCATCACCTTGAGGGCGCATTTGGCTGTGTGGTGGATGAAAGTTTGTTGACCTTTTGATTTTCTTGTTGACTTCTTAAGATGGGCGTGTTTCAGTTAGGCAAGAGGATGGGCGCATTTTGGCATGGGAGGAGGATAAACTTTATGCCTTTTAAACATTTTCATCCTTCACCCCTTGAGGGCGCATTTTGATGGGTGAGGAGGATTAACATCCTACTTAGAAAATTCTTAAACATCTCCACCTTGCATGGGCGCATATCAAGGGTTCTATAGGATGAGATCAACACTTAGAAAATTTCCTGATGCTATTAGCTTGAAGTGGGTGCATTTCACCTATGGAGGTGGATGAAACCTAAACTTAGCCACTTTTTCTTGCCTTCGCCAGCTTCTTTATGCCTTACTATAAATAGTAAGTCCTTTAATTTTCATACTTCTGAAGCTCAGATTGCTTTGAAATTTTGAACACTGGATCTTCATGACCTCATCAACCTGTTCACACTGCTATTCTAAGCTGACCTGCTAAAAATAGCATGTTTGTGAAGGTAGTTTACTATTTATAGTAAAGGCTTGCTTCCGATACCTCCACAACTCCGATTGACTTGAAATTCGAATGACGTGCTCCTCACCACGTGACCTGCTTGTTGACATCGGCGCCTGCTGCTGACTTTCTATTTTTAGCCAGTTTCTGAAATGACTTACTATAAATAGTAAGTGCTCCGTTTGCCTTCAAATTTTACCAGCGGATAGCTTGAAAGATGCTGATCGCGGTGGTTTACACCAGTTTTCGAAAATTCTGACTTTTTACGCCTCTTTTTGGGTCCCAAAGCTGGAAACCCTAATTTGTCCAGCATGCATACCAAATGATCTTCGTTTGTTCTCAATTCTGTTGCATTGCAATCAGTTTGTGATTCTGAAGTGCTGGGAGGTGGCTGCCAGAATGCATCTGCTAAAAATAGCAAGTTGCTGAAGGAGTGATTATCCCGCTTTGCATGTCACATCATCGTGAAGCTCTTGAAAAACTCACAAGGAATCATCAGTCATGCAAAGAAAACCCTGACATGCAAACCCTAAAAATAGCCTCTGAAGGCTGAACTCTGAAAGTTATCACCTGGCTTTGCATGTTACACCATCGCGAAGGTCTCCAAAAACCCAGAAGGAATCTCTAGACATGCATTGAAAAACTCTGCATATAGGCCCTGAAATCTGCTCTGGAAGCTGAACTGCTAAAAATAGTAAGTTGTCTGTTTTAGCTCAAATTTTGCCAGTGAGCAGCCCGATGTGTTCTGAATGCAGTGTGACTGTTAAAACTTCAAAAATGCTAAAGGAACGCCTGGAATTACACACTTACTAAAAATAGTAAGTGACTGGAATCTGATGAAATTTAGCTGAGAGTCAACTGGAAGCATACTGACACCAATGTAAATCTCAATTTTCAATTTATTCACTTCGTTTGACCCTAGATTGGCCAGGAGAGATGGAAACCCTAATTTTCAGACTTGGCCAAATTTCACGTTTAAGCTCGCAGACGGGAATGTCCCCGGAAGGCAGATAACAGAAAAGAGACAGAAAGAGAGAGAGAGAGAAAACCAAAGCCCAAAAGACCAGAATGGAGCAAAAATTAGGGGTCCCCATTTTGAATGGGGCGATGTGTGAAAAGGTCACAACACAAGGGAATAATTAATTAATTAAATTAAGTTGTCTAGAGATTTTCATTTTAAAGACAACTTGTATTTAATTAATTTTATCCTTTTATAAGGATTGGATAGTATTATAAAAGTGACATATTTTTGGGTCCAAAAGAAAAATTCAATTTTTCTTTTAAAAGTCATTATTGAAGAGAAATGAAAAATTGTGGGATATAATATTTTATTATTTCAAAAAAGTGTATAAAAGGAGGATATGAGGAGACAAAATTCATTCTATGCATTTGATCAAACCCTAGCTTATTGGAGAGATTGAACTTGGTTCATTCTTCAGCAGAAGGACAAAAATCCTTTTGGCAATTAGTTTCGTGGATGAAAATCCACCTAGTTGATTGATTGAATCCATCTAGGATTCACCATTGTGCTTCATTGATTGGACAGATTAAAGGAGATTCGTTTAATCTGATTTTTGAGCAAAAATTATTGAAGATTTTTATATTTTTGAAGGCTGCTACAGTACATGTTAGAATACCTTCTACAGTACTTGCTGTTGTTTAAACGAGGAATCAACATATTTCTAGTTGTTTAGTCATCCATGGAAGGCACTACTTGTGAGTTTGGTGATTTTATAATGTGAATATTAGCACTTGACTAATGTATGGTGTTATAATGAAAGATGCATAAAATATTAGTTGTCTATTGCATGGTTTTTTTAATGTATAACATATCAGTTGCTGCCACTATTGTATCTTGATATTAAATAGTGGAAGGGGTTGTGTTGGCCGATTGTTTGTGAAGTTGTCAATGAAAGGTTGATGCATGACAACTATTTGTTAAAATGCCCATGAATTGCTTAATGCTTGCAAATGTTTGTGAATATGCCCATGATAATAAAAGATAGTTGCAGCTGTTCCTAAGCACTAAATTTAGAAATATTGATTAGTTCAATGTTTCACCAACTGTTTGACGAATTGTTTGGGATTAGGAAATCAAAAAAATTGCAAGTTTGTTGAAATATTTTGGTAGGGACTTTATAGTAATATTAGAGTTGGTTCTCTTGCCAGCCTGTTGGGAATTTAACAAGATTGATACAAAAATATAATTCATGCGCAGCCTAGTGAAAGAGCTAACATGTATTATCAGAGGAATCTTAGAAGAGGGCTGTATAATTTTTTGAAAAATCTAGAAGAAATATTTTCTTTTAAAGATTTACAAGTAGAGGAAATCATGTCAGATAAGGAAAGGAGCAATGAAGGAAATAACACAAAGCAGATTCTCAATGATCTTGCTTGGGGATTGCTTGGGGATAACCAATTTATTGACACAAATGTTACAAGTATGAATATGCCTAAGGCTGATCAGAATAACAATGGGAAGCAAGTAACTCTGCAGACAATTGATCTAACAACAACACTAGATCTAAAATGTTGACACGCATTTTCAAAATCTGCATGTTGAGCATATATGATATGCTTCGTGATAAGCCTTTTTGTGAAAACTCTAGTTGCGAAATTGTTGCTCAACTTAAATTCTGATTTGTAGATGGTTGCTGAAAGAGCATATCCATTACCATGTTTGTGCTTTCTTCTTGTACTTGATCTACCAAATTGAATTGTTGAAGAAATACCACTGGTTGGGTTCATTTTGAATTTATGTCTGTTATATAGTTGTTTCTTCTTCTATTTCCTTCTAGATTTATACCTCTCTTGTAATGTCCCCTTCTCAGCAGTGATCGTTTCTGTTGACCGTTGGCCTATTCCGGAGACCCGTAGGCTGTGCGGATGGTAAAATTAGGGTTTCCAAGTTTTGAGGTGGTTGTTGCTTGGAGTTTGGGTTTCTGACTGCGGATTCTTTCTGGGTTTTCAGAGAGCTTCGCAATGGTGTGTTCAGTTTGGCATTCCGGGCAACTTCGCGAATTTACTATTTTTAGTAAATTCTATTTTTGGCAGTGGACAGTTTGGGGTCAGTTCAGTTGGGCTTCTTCTGCAGTCGTTTCAGCCGGCACTTCAATTCTTGGCCTTGGGCGCATTTTTTGGTGGAGAGATAAGTATTTTATTATAATATTATTATTTTAATATTATACCCCTTGGTCTAGCAGTGCAACTTTAAGTTGTTTTAAAAAGGGGACTTTGAGGGTCTTGGCGTCATAAGGAGATGAATTATAATTTTAAAATGTCAAATATTGAGACAAGTAATGTGGGACGCCCTTTTGAGAAGATTGTTTTATTTTAAAATAAGTGAAATGTTTATTGGTGATTTTGGACGCCATCTTTTGGAGGGAAAAGGTGAATTTAAAATTAGGGTTTTGGGCACCCTCTGGAAGCTTCTAGATGTTCTCTCCCGTCTATATATTCAGGCCTCAACTCTTCATTTGGCATCTTCTGTCTACTACACCGTTATGCTGCTGGATTGATTTCAGGCACTCGCTTCGAGAAAAGCACACCTCCTAGCATTGGCTCATCTTCTTGCTTGAAAGATAGCAACTAGTTGAGAGGTTAGCTTGTAGTTGAGTGATTTCATATTTCAGTTGTGTGGTTTGCATTTTGGAGTTCTAGTTTGTGTTTTTGTCATATTTCTGATGTTGCTGAATGTCTTTGAAGAATGTAAGAATTGCTCACAAGTCAGAAAATAAAAATGTTATCATTCTGGGTATTGCATCTATCTGTTTGCCAATATAGGGCGACCTTTCTAGCTAACTTTCAGATTTTAATTGTGAGTCTTTATTTTTATTGAGTAAAAATCGCCCTTGCTGCTGGGCTGTACCATTTAGGGGGTGTCTTGGTATGTGTGCAAATCAATGAGAGCTATTTAGAGTGGTTTTGAGCTTTCACATTGGGCGCCTTCATCATATAAGCAATCTGCACTTCGTCTGGTGTCAATAGGATGTGATTTGAGCAAGTTATGAACATTTAAGTGGATATATTGTTGCAGATTTTCATCGTTCTATGTGCAGGTCTGATACAGCAGATTTAAGATAGTTGTTCCTTGGTTGAGATTCAAGTATTGGACATCAAGTTTGATATTGTGAATGCTTACTAATCATATGCAGCTTGGAAAGACATAACATTTCTGTTTATGAGTATTTTCTATCTTATTGTAAGCTGTTAGTAGTACTATCAGCATTCCAATCTTATATCTCATTTCTCTAAATTGTAATTCCCACTGAAGAAGTGGAAGAGGCTGGCTTGCCGCCTTTTACTTTCTTGCATTGTAATTTCCTAAGTCTCCGCCATATGGTCGCCTCTGATCCATCACGGATTGAGTAGCACATACTTGGTGTTGAGCTACATTTTTCAGTATTGCAATAGATAGGGATCCTCTGACCGAATGCTCGTCGTTCACCGGCGCATCTCTGGTTAGAGTTCTTGTTCAGCATTTACTTTGAGATCCTCTGACCAATGCTCACACCTTGCCCGCATCGGGATCCTGGTGTACATCCTGGTTAGAGTTACTTTCTGCATCGTTCTGGTTTATGCTAACCTTAACGGGTGCGTGTTGCATTGTAATCATTTGTGAAAAAACAAAAAAAATTTGGTCCGGTTCATTACATCTCTTTAGTTAGTTCGTTTTTTAGTCATAAAGGGAACCAGCCATGCCTTTTCTGCAAATCCCGAGGTTGCTCTTGTTTTTGAGCAGCTGCCATGACTGTGTGGTTCTAAGTTCTAATTTGTGATTACTATGATTGATTTGAACATCCAGTGTTGAACATGGTCTTCATCTAATAACCTGCTAGCTAGTCTTTTTGTTATATCTCTACTGTCTTAGTGACATTGAACTCAAATCCATGTATTTATCTCTAAAGCTGTTTATGTCTGTTAAATAGTTGTTTCTTCTTCTATTTCCTTATCTAGATTTATACCTCTCTTTAGTTAGTTCGTTTTTTAGTCATAAAGGGAACCAGCCATGCCTTTTCTGCAAATCCTGAGGTTGCTCTTGTTTTTGAGCAGCTGCCATGACTGTGTGGTTCTAAGTTCTAATTTGTGGCCCATTACTATGATTGAATTGAACATCCAGCGTTGAACATGGTCTTCGTCTAATAACCTGCTAGCTAGTCTTTTGTTATATCTCTACTGTCTTAGTGACATTGAACTCAAATCCATGTATTTATCTCTAAAGCTGTTTATGTCTGTTAAATAGTTGTTTCTTCTTCTATTTCCTTATCTAGATTTATACCTCTCTTTAGTTAGTTCATTTTTTAGTCATAAAGGGAACCAGCAATGCCTTTTCTGCAAATCCCGAGGTTGCTCTTGTTTTTGAGCAGCTGCCATGACTGTGTGGTTCTAAGTTCTAATTTGTGGCCCATTGCTATGATCGGTTTGAACATCCAGCATTGAACATGGTCTTCGTCTAATAACCTGCTAGCTAGTCTTTTTGTTATATCTCTACTGTCTTAGTGACATTGAACTCAAATCCATGTATTTATCTCTAAAGCTGTTTATGTCTTTTAAATAGTTGTTTCTTCTTCTATTTCCTTATCTAGATTTATACCTCTCTTTAGTTAGTTCTTTTTTTTGTCATAAAGGGAACCAGCCATGCCTTTTCTGCAAATCTCGAGGTTGCTCTTGTTTTTGAGCAGCTGCCATGACTGTGTGGTTCTAAGTTCTAATTTGTGGCCCATTACTATGATTGGTTTGAACATCCAGCATTGAACATGGTCTTTGTCTAATAACCTGCTAGCTAGTCTTTTTGTTATACCTCTACTGTCTTAGTGACATTGAACTCAAATCCATGTATTTATTCTAAAGCTGTTTGCATTTGTACCATTTTCACACAGTTCACTAAGTTTGACAGTCTCAATGATTCACATTTTCTTATGGCATCCACTAGGTGGTTTAAGACCATCTTAATGGATCTCATCACATTGATAACTCATCATGATTGAATGTGCATACTAGTATGACTTCTTTATTATTGACTATTGAAGCTACATTTTACATGCTTTGGCTAGACTTCTTGATACAGTTTAAAATATACAATCTTAATTTTATGATCGTGTCTTTACTGTTTCTTCTTTACAGTATTTAGTTTAGTAAGGAAATAATTACTTCTAGTTAGAAAGCTTTCACTGATTTGGTGTATGCAGAATTGCGAGCTGAGTTTTTACTAGAGAGCCTGGTTGATTTGAAGAGCAACCTGCTGAAAAGAGGTTCCAATCTACTCATTAAATATGGAAAGCCAGAAGAAGTACTTCCAACTATTGCTCAATCTTTTGGAGCTCATACAGTTAGGTAGCTGGTTGCTTTCATTCCATGATAGTGAATTTAAAGTACCTGCTGCATGAATTAATCAGTTCTCTATTCTGCTCTTTCTTCAAAAGTAGTCCATATAATGTCAATGAAGTTTCTCCACATAAATCAGTTGTTTTACATAAAACACATGGACTTCTAAATCCTGGCAGAAAATAAAATATGTCCAGGTTTATGCTCAAAAGGAAACATGCATTGAAGAAGTAACGGTTGAAAAGCATGTCACAAAGGCTTTGGAAAAAATTACTCTCTCTTCTGGTGGATCTACTAGTTTGAAAGCTAGAAGCCCAACATTGCAACTAGTTTGGGGGAGTACTATGTATCATTTGGCAGATTTGCCATTCAAGACAGAACATATACCTGATGTGTATACACAATTCCGTAAGGTAAGCTACATGTATCCTTTGTTTACCATGAAGAATTCCCTCAATAAATATAACTTATTGACTTGCATGATATCAATATTGAGAAGCAAAAGGTAAAAGTGATTTTCTTTTTTCAGCGCTAAAATTTCTTTGGAAATGCAAGTGGTCAATGTTGTAATTATGATAAGCAAAACCAACTTTTTTTTTAATAATTCTAGCACATGCATTCTTGTCATTCCTTTGGAAGAACAGAGGCAAAATTATGGACCCAATGCTTATGGCAGATTTCTATTTAGAATAATATTTACAAACACAGGCATTCTAGACTTTGACAAATCAATTTTCTCAGGCAGTAGAGTCGAAGTGCAAAGTCCGAACTTCCTATAAGATGCCAGCATTACTTGGACCTCTTCCTAAGAATGGTCTGAATGAAATTGATGAGTGGGGCAAGATCCCTACTCTTGGTCAGCTTGGATTGAGTACCAAAGATAAGGTAACAAAATTTTTAACATTCACTTTACTCTTACTCAAGAATGTTGGACTTATTTTTGTATGGATCAAAATAGAAATGAATGTTGATGTTGGTGAAGTTGTGTATGGAAATTGTATGTAGGAACAAAAGAGGCTAATAGAAAACACAAAAGAACAATGATAAGATCTATTTGACTTGTAAAACTTGTTAACTCAAGCATTAATGATATGTTTATATTCTGACAAAATAGTTGTTTTGCAAATCTTTCTGGACCAATTTCAACTCCCAAGTAAATACAAAAATAGTGAAATAGTAACTTCCAAAATAAATAATAAATAACCATGATCAGTGGCATCATAAGCAGTCTCTAAACAATGCAATAGTTTCCAGAGACAAGCTAACAGTGGAGAAGAAGTGTCTGTCAAACAAGAGAAGCACAATTCATTTCAGTTACTCTTCCCAATTTTGGTTCCTCTCTTATTTACAGCAAGTGCACCATTAACAATTCTGGGCCAGAGTATTTCTTGGGCAGCAAAATTCCAAGATGTAAGGATGTGTGTAACACTCTACTTGTTCTACAGCTTAAAAATGTAAACCAACTACCCGTTTCAGCTGAAGATTAGCTAACAAGTTTTCATGCTAGAGTTTCCTTGCAAATTTTGAATGGATAGATAAACAATTTGATGTTGTTACATCATAACAATTCATCAACTAACTTTTTATTTTCATTTTCAGCTGAAAGGTAAACTATTAACTGTAAGCATATAACAGAAAATTACAGAAAGAAATTAACTACTTTTCTTTGCTTTCAGAAAGTAACGAGCAATTACTACAGCTATGAAACATATGTAACAGCTGTCATCCTAAGGTTTAAGAAATGGAAAACTAACTGCCAAATTTCATCTGGCAAGTAACTAACTAACTAACCATCTAGGGTTCCCATTTAACAAATTAACGAATTGAAGGAAGAAGTAACTTCTTTATATACATTAACTAATTTCAGATCTTCCATCTCAGCCGAATGAATCAAATAACTGTCTATCTAATCAACTCCAGATTTTTACATATGAACAATTAACTAAAAGGAATTAACAATTAAGTGTAGCATTGAAAGTAAACTTAAATTGACAAATGCATGTACTTGGAATTACGAGCGAGAGAAAAAGAACACATTTTGACATCATCATCATGCTAAATTGCTTGAACAACTTTATCATTGAGAGAAAGGGAAATATCATCAAGGGCTTTTCCGCCCAACCAAGACCTACTGGTCTCCCGAGTTTCTTCAACTGAAGAACCCGACCCTTCACAAGGGTAATCAACAAGGATCAAATTATCATCATGCCATTCTGAGCTTGGTGTCATGAACCTATACTGCTGGTCGATCCCTCCTCTGTAGGTACCTCCTAACCAGAAGGATCATTCTGACAAGAAGTATATCTAGATCATGATAGCTGACTATTGCCTAACTGGCAACATACCTTGGCCAAGGATGTTAATATTTTTGGCACTCTTGTGCTGATAATACTGGCACTCCTATGCCGATATATCTGGCACTCCTATGCCGTCAACACTCTCACTCTTGCTCGACATGATAATGCTTATTTAGGATTTTCATTTCAATGACTTGGTTCATTCTTCTCTCTTTATATCAAGTTTATGCTGATGTCATTAAACATCTATTTATATAGGGTGAGACTTGGCTCAATATCTATCACTTCTTTTAGAACTAACTGTCCTTTCAAGACAGAGGTTGTTGTCATTGAGCTCATACATATTGAGCGACCTATTCAATTAAGTATTCTTCCAGATCTTATCAGTCAATTTCATAATTTGGTCTCAAATTAGATTACGATGACTGGTTACTCGGTCATTCCCTCTTAGTTTTGGGTTGTAACATATCCTCAAGATTTATATATGTATGAAAAGATTAAGATGATGAGAAGTTTTAAGACCCACTTTATATCCCATAAAGGTTTAGGTGAGCAAGAAATATCCAAGGACCAGTAACAGATCAAGTTGATCAGATGAGGCTCCATTTCAGATTTTCTGTAAGAGACCAGGTGTCTCTCAACCCAACCACTAACTGAGAATGCAAGGTTTTTGTTTGTTTTCTTTGTTTTTGATTTTTTTGTGGTTTTTTGCAAATAAAGAGAAATTGCGATTTTGCAAGGAAATGCTTGGAAAAATAAAATAAAATACCAGAAGATTAAATATGACAGAATACAACTTAGAATTTGATGCCAGATGATTTATTGATCTTCCAAAATAATTACAACTGCGAGATTCAAACATTCAAGTAAAAAGGCAAGCTATTTATTGAGAACCTGAATAAGCTTGTAGGCGCCTGGAAAGAAGCATGAGATGGTACGGCTGAATGAGATAATGCAATCTCCCACCTCGAAATTGATGCAGAGGCTCTAGAAACCCTAGGCGTCCAAAATGATGAAGCCAGAAGACAAAGAGGCAAGGCATCCCAGCTTGCAGAAGAAGTACGGCCCTTGCTGCTGTAAAAGTACGGCCCAAACCAGCAAAGGAGAAATCCGTACCACCTTGAAACTTGTGCTAGATACTGGATAGATCACTGCCAATTAAAAGATTCACTGCTGGAGGTAAATCGATCCAACCTCTGGATGAAAAACTTCACAATAAGCTCTGTAATGACTCCTGAATGAAGCCACTCAACTGACAATCTTCAACTGGTATTTCACAGTCTCAGTATGTCTGATTCTAAAGAGGGAACGTTCTCCAAAATCCAATGATTTGCAGAAACCCTTGTTTCACAAACCCCAATGCTCTCAGAGAGAAAAATAGACAAATTAGAATAATCATAACATAATGAGTTCGATTTGTCTTTGTGAAATATATATCTCTTCTCAATAAGTCAACCCCTTCTCAAAAAGCCAAATAATGAGCATTTAAAATATTTAATTAAATCGCCCTTTTTTGACTTAGGCAAAATAATTAAATAATGGCGTCCCCTTTTGATGAGTAATAAAATACTCATTTAATATTATTTATCTCTTTATTATAAAGTATTAATACTTTATAATTTTCCATTAAATAATTACTTTAATTTTTCATTAAAGTGACTTTATATTATAAAGTCAAATTAATAAACTTTTAATAATTATCAAATGCCTCAATAATCACTGTTTTCTCATCAATTCATCAAACTGGGTCGAAACTGAGCTGACCAACTGAACCAGGTGCCCTGCCAAAAATAGTAACCCCTGTCTGCCTGAATTACTATAAATAGTAAGTATCTGTAAATCACTCTGAAAGTGTCTGCTAAGGCCCAAACCTGAATCAACTAAAGGAGTAATGTTCCCAAACGCTGGATAACTACCAAAATAACCCTCTAAACATCATCTGTCAGCCTACGAGCATCTGAATGATAGGCTAACCCCCTGAATCAACTGTACCGCCTAGGAAGGGGACATTACATTTTCAGAGTTAGGACAAAGGTTGAGAGGCACCTTCCCATAATCTTAAGCTTAATGTCCCTTACCATTCCTATTTACTTTATAGCATTTATACATTTATAGGAAGAGATTAATTCGGTAAGAGTTTCAACAGATCTTAACATTCGACCTCACTTGTTGGACTGGAGTGGTAGGAGAAATTAATATTATTCCACCTCAGAATTGTAAGAACAGAGGGGAAAGTTCACGGCTTAGTCAAGGCTATGAAGGTTTCAAAATAACTGAGGATGAATAGTTCTAACAGTTTGAACTCAGAGATATTCTAAATGGAATAGAAATCTCGAACATGATTTTGATAACTAATCAAGTACATTAGAAAGAGCCTAAACCGGTTCTAGATTTTTCTATAACAGATTCCTTTATATTTCAACAGAACAAGAAACTCATTTATATTGCTTACAGAGTAAGGTCTTTTCTTTTAGAAAGAATATATATAACTAGTCGATGCAAACTATCTCAAAATGAAAGACTCTTTTACATGCCTGTCAAGACGTCTGGAGCTTGGTGTATATTGAGAACCTTTCGCTACCAGTTGGCTACTCGTTTGGCCTCCTACAGTTTTGATGGTGAAGAATCAAGACGTCACTCCTCTGTAGGGTGTGAATTCAATATTTATCTCATGGTCCTATCAAGTATTAGAGAGTCCCACACTTGACAGATTATCACCAGCCGATGACGAGAATTTAAACACCGGTTATAGTGATGGTTATCAAAGGAAAGAAATGAAGCTCTTTCTTGAATTCGACAGGGGTTGGAGAGAGAGAGACCCTAGCTGTTGTGGAAAGATTGAAATGAAGAGCTCTGAACAAGACAGAGCAAAGTTCCAGAAGCGTGAAGTGAGGCGGAAAAATGAATGAATGATTGAATTCCAATAGAGAGAGAGAGTTCAACGGAAAATGCTCGATAAGGTATGCAAGTAGCGATATGAAATTGGAAACAGATGCTATTCCTCTCAGAAAAGAACGCCTATGATTCCTAAAGGAGCCGATGGAGTTTTGCAGAATAGGCAAATTCAAAGATCGAGGAAGTGAGAACAGAAGACCTCCCCCCAATTAAAAGCGAAGGTTCTTCATAACCTCCAATCCAAGAATGCATGAGTTCCCTGAGACTTCTTGGCTCCCATCCGTTTCAATTGGAGCATGATGGGAAGTATGGCGGATTACTCTGCCTTCAAAGAAAAACCACCCACCATTCCATTCTCTTGCCTTGTCGTTAAAACTATTTCTTTTATTATTATATTAATATTTAATAATCCTCGCATTCTCCTTAAAAGGTGATTAATGATATTTGTTTAAATTGACTTACTCATTCAATAATTTCATTAAACTATCTATGGCCAAGGTTATGACTTCGAAACACTATCTTACACCGACTCAGGGTGTGATGACAAAATTGATCCTTGCCAACCACGTTCTCTCCTTGATGATATTTCCCTTTTTTCTAATGGCATCGGCAATCCTGTATCCACTGACAAGAATTATGGTTAGATCATTCTCAATGTTTATATATATATATATATATATATATATATATCTTTAAATATAATCTCATGAACACATTCATTTCCACATGAAATAGAAAAAACCACTCGCATGTATAAGAAAATCATTCACATTTGAAATTACGACATATAAACAATTATTCTTTCCACAATTTCACATTCCCATGAAAAGCAGTTACTTGCAACTAACATAACGACCATATTTTCATTGTCATAAACATGTTCAAGTTAGAGGGGATGTGACAATGTGGTACCATGGAAGGGACTTGAGCTCCTATTTTACTCTAGGGACAGTCCCCTGAATTGAAGAATACAGCTATAGGAATAAAATGAATCTTTCCTTGTAAAATAGAAGCCCTATATTTGTAGCCTATAAGCTTTCAGTTGTGTTGTGACCTTTTCACACATCGCCCCATTCAAGATGGGGACCCCTAATTTTTGCTCCTTTCTGGTCTTTTGGCTTTGGTTTTGTCTCTCTCCCTCTCTTTCTGTTGTCTGCCTTTTCGGGGACGTTCCCGCCTGTGAGCCTAAACGTGAAATTTGGCCAAGTCTGTAGAATTAGGGTTTATACTTTTCTGGTCAATCCAAAATCAAATGAAGTGAATAAATTGAAAATTGGGACTAACGTTGTTGTTAGCATGCTTCCAGTAGGTTCTCAGCAAAATTTCATCAAATTCCGGCAACTTACTATTTTTAGTAAGTGTACAATTCAGGGCGTTTTCAAAGCACTTTCGAAGTTTTGATCGTTACACTGCATCCAGGACACATCAAGCTGCTCACTGGAAAATTTTGAGCTGAAACGGACAGCTGTCTATTTTTAACAGTCCAGCTTCCAAAGCAAATTTCAGGGTCTATATGCAAAGTTTTCCGGTGCATGTCTGGGGATTCCTTCTGGGTTTTCTGAGACCTTCACTATGGTGTAACATGCAAAATGAGACGACAACTTTCAGAGTTCAGCCTTCGGAGGCTATTTTTAGGGTTTGCATGTCAGGGTTTTCTTTGCATGTCAGGTGATTCTGTGGTTTTTTCGAGACCTACGCAGTGGTGTGACATGCAAAACAGGATAATCACTTCTTCAGCAACTTGCTATTTTTAGCAGGCGCATCCCGGCAGCAGCTACCCCACACTTCAGAATCACGAACTGATCGCAATGCAACAAAAACGAAGACAAACAGAGGTCATTTGATATGCATGCAAGATGAATTAGGGTTTCCAGCTTCGGGACCCAAAAAGAGGGGTAAAAGGTCAAAATTTTCGAAAACCGGTGTAAACCACCGCGATCAGCATCTCTCAAGCTATCTACTGATAAAATTTGAGGGCAAACGGAGCACTTACTATTTCTAGTAAGTCATTTCAGAAACTGGCTAAAAATAGAAAGTCAACAGCAGGCGCCGACGTCAATAGGCAAGTCTCGTGGTGAGGAGCACGTCATTCGAATTTCAAATCAAACGGAGTTGTGGAGGTATCAGAAGCAGGAATTTACTATAAATAGAAAACTACCTTCAAAATATGCTATTTTTAGCAGGCCAACTCGGAATGGCAGTGTTAGCAGGTTGATGAAGCCGCGAAGATCCAGTGTTCAAAATTTCAAAGCAATCTGAGCTTCTGAAGTGTGAAAATTAAAGGACTTACTATTTATAGTAAAGCATGAAGAAGTTGACGAAGACAGGAAAAATGGCGAAGTACAAGCTTCATCCTTCAGCCTAGGCAAAATGCGCCCACTTTGAAGAAGTTGATGGAAAATATTCAAAGGCAAAAGTTTTCATCCCTCACACATAGCTAAATGTGCCCTCAAAGACATGACATGCAAAATATTTTCTAAGCACGTGTTTCATCCTCCACCACCCCCCATATGCGCCCACCACAAGCTAGAGGAAAGAAAGTCAAGGGCGTTAGAATTTCATCCACCTCCTATGCTCTAATGCGCCCAAGTGAGGGCATGTGAAGACAAAAAGAAAGGAGCCCAAGGGTCATCCTTCACATCATGCAGAATGCACCCCATCATAAAGAATCAAAGATGCTTATCCTTTACACATGCTTAAATGCGCCCATGAAGCTAAGAAGTCAACAAGTCAAAGCTAGGCATTGGAAATATAAATCCTTCACACTATCTCATATGTGCCCATACTACAAGGGGGTCAACAAGTCAAAGCAAAGGCGTTGAAAGACAAAATCCCTCTCACCCTCTCAAATGCGCCCAAGGTGGTAAGATGAAATAACTAAGGGGTGGACTTAAAACATATCCCTCATGACATGTAATATGCGCCATGTTAAAATGAACATGAGGTGAAGCGTGGTAAATAAGGTAAAGGCGTTGGGGGTGAGATGATTAATGCTAGGCGTTGAGAATGTTCTCCATGGTATGTGAAGTGCGCCTAAGATGTTAAGAGGATGTTGGGCGTGGAAATTTAAATGGAGAATATTGCTAAGTGATGAGATAACGCTAGGCGTAGGAATTTAAGAGAAAATATATTCCTCATGAAGTATAAAATGTGCCCAAGGCAATGGACACTAAAAATGAATTTCTTCACCACTGGAAGAATGGATTGAAGATGAGATTAAAAATTTTCTAAGGCAAAGTGCAAAATGTGCTAAGTAATTTTAAATTTCTCTAAGGCACAAAATTTTTTCTTCCTTAGGAAAAATGCCTAGGTCTGATGAAGGAGATAAAATTTTCCTGAAGCATGAATGAATTGCCTGAGGTGAAGTCAAAGAATGCCGGCATAGGGTTGATTGGGAATTTTCAAATTAGGGCAAGAAATGTTCACAGATGTGAAGAACAGGATTAAATTTCATGAGAAATTATTTTTCTAAGGTTCAAAATCCAAGAAAATTAAATGAACCCGTTCGTTGTATACCCATGAATTCGACAAGTTCTGAAGAAAATTTTCTTCTGGGTATCGAAGATTGTTGACAAGGAATGGATTTCAGTGTCTTCTGCACTTTGCCAAGGCTTTCGAGATGGAGAATTTGATCAGCACTTGAAATAATAAATTTTCCTAAGGAAAATTTAAAATTTTCTAAGGCAAGGTGAATAAAATGTGTTTTCGAGGGAAAAGTGTTTCAGATGATGAAATTGAAATGAGTTGCCTAGATGAATTTGATCAAGTTCTCCGTGGAATGAATCTTCCAGAGCGTCAGAGGTGAATAAAATTAAAAGTTGAAATAACAGAGCTCCGGCTGGTGAATGAAATTTGCTAAAGAGTGAATTTAAAATAAATATTTTCAAAAGTGAATTGAAGTGCTAAGTACGCCAGTCAAGTTGAAATTCTAGAAGGTCAAGATTCCTGGCGTCAGGTGACAAGTGTTGAAATTAGCAAGGAGGGAAAATTCGAATTCTTGCTGAGAAGTAGTGGAAATTTAATGAGTTTACTAAACTTAGCCTCTTTCTAAAATTCGATTTTTCTATAAGAGCTGAGTGTTTGTTCATTTCTCTTCACCAGCTGGAGAAGTTCGATTTGCTCTGAGTTTGCTGAAGAGTGAGTTGCTGAGGCTGCAGCTGTTGAAGAATTTCGAAATTTTGAAGGACCACATTGCTGAAGCTGAATATTGCTGAAGAATCTCTGAAGTTGAAGAAGTTCAAGTTGCTGAAGATAAATTTCTGAAGTTGCTGAAGTAAAATCTGAAGTGAAGGAGCTATGATCGATTTTTCTTTTGGGAGAGTGTTGAGATTGAAATGCTGCAAGCTTGAAGCTTTAACTTCGGTGTTGTATTCCTTGAAGATGATGCAATTGAAGTTAACACTCTCGAAAGATGATTTTAAAATGCATCTCTTAAATTCGCCCTTTGATGATGAAATTTTTTGCGCAGATGTTATATGCCCCAGCCTATAGATGTTGAAAAATCATGAAGAAAGCAAAGTTGGCTAGAGAAAAGTGATGAACTCTATCAGCTCCAGAGATCAATTGGACATTGGAGATCGGAGCGTGAAAATCCTGGTAAGTAAGTTGAATTTATATTATGAAATGTTTTAATGCTCTTCTCCTTGCTTGTTTTGCAGGAGAAACGTCGAGACCAAGCGGTGATGACTTAAGTGATCCAAGATGACATTTCAACCTTGAAGGAAGAAAAGTTGCAAGAAAATGGCTAAGTGTTGAGACTTAGTAACAAAGATGAAATGTTTTCAAAACTCAAGATGGAGAAAAGAATGAAAGCTCGAGCAAAGTTGAAGAACAACGTCAAGAAGAAAATCAAGAACAGTGTGAACGCATCTACAAACGGGAATCTTCTAGAAGGATGATGGACATTAATGGCTCATTTATTACCCCACTCCTCTTGGTGGCGGTTTTTAGGGTGAATCTTGTTTAGGGCTGAGGTGGCACGATCTGGGCCATCCAGCCAATTGTAATCTGAGTCGTCCGTTGGACTGGGCTATCTATAAAAGGGGGAGTCCCCCTCATTTGTATATTATTAGATCAGAGTTAGGATAGCAGAGAAGGAGTAGAAAGAAGTTGATAGAATAGAAAGTAGGATAGTTTGATAGTATAGTTTAGATTGAAAAGGAAGGAAAGTCTTCCCTTTGAATACTTTGTAAGAAGTTGTCGTGAATGCTTTCATAATAAAAAAAAATTTCATTGATGGTGATCTCTTCTTTGTTATGAGTAGTTGTCGAGGCTTCTTCATCCTTCCAATTCACATAGCATCTTGAAGTAGCCTAAAGTAGAGTAGTTTTCATTTCCATGCAAGTACTTAGTAATTGTGGAATGTGGTGCTCGATTTGAACAAGACTTCGCTCATCCATACCACTAGCGGGCTCGCTGACGGTGGGTTCGCCCTACGTGGTCAACTGGATTACTTTTCAAACTTAACTTCAATTGTGATTCACGTGCTCGTATGCATCGTCTTTGTTTGCCTACGGAATGTAATTCAAATCTTACGTACTACTGGCAAACTAGTCATGTGCAGAACATAGGATAAAACAGTAAACTGAAAGATATCATATTTGAACACCAGAAACTTTATTCATCATCAGAAATATCATGTACAAAAGAGTGTCAGCATTGCTTGACAATATAACCATCGGCACATAACTCATAACTATCTTCTGACTATCCCAACAGGCTACATATAACGTTCGGTGGTGGTTAGATAACCAACCGACACGACACTTCATAACAACATTAACATTAACATTAATCCGAACATGATTTCCCGAAAGTACATGACATTATTATTCTTTACTAATCTATAGTTTTATTAGCAATTGGCCGACTACGGCCGACAACCAAGTAAAGATATACGACTAACATCATCCCCCCCACAAAAGAAGTCGTCTTCCAGACGACATACATATAGCAAGACAAGATCAATGAGAAGTAGGGGGAAGGGAGTGCGTCCCTGGATGCACAGATGACGTCGGAGTAGTAGAAGAATGCTCTGCTCGCAGTCGCCTCACCTCCTCGGTACGTGTGCGAAGCTGCCGATCTGCCAGTATCTCCCTCTCCCTCGCCGCCTTTACCATCCGGGCTGCCTCCATCAATTGGCTTTTTGCCTTCTCCGCCTCTGCACTCCTGGCCGCCAAATCAACATCTTTTGCAGCCAACTGATCTTCCAATGCTTTCACGCGCTGCTTCCATGCTTCCTCTTTCTGCTTTGCTTCCTCCTCCAAGACGGCCACCCGAGGCTCTAAGACCTCCAATCGAGCTCCCCACTCACTGGCAAGCCGAGTTTGTTCGGCCAAGTCATTCTAGATGCTCCTTATGGTTGCAGAGGACTCGTCCTTGACCCTCTGCAGGAGTCTATAGGCGTCCACTCTTCATGATACTGCTACCTCAGTAGAAAATACTTGGCATTTCATGAGAATAAAGACATCCCGAAAGGCAAGCTCTATGTGATATAAGCTCTCTAGAACCCCAGCGTCTCGCCCTACTAGTCTCGGTGGTCGACCCCGCCAGGCTCTCATCATTCCAGGAGTCTCTCCTGCTGGCCACCCCTCGCCGAATATCCGTGTGAACTCAGCCTCACACCCCATCTGTACAAATCCTCGGATGCGCTGAACTTCCTGGCCCACTAGAGGAGATCGGCCAATCTTGAGGTCTCTGGAAACCTGTCCCACTAGGATCATCAACCTGCCCATATGCTCTAGCTCCTGTACATAGCGTTGCACCGTGCCTAGTGGGTCTGATGGGTCTGGTTGTGACATCTCCACAACAAATCCCTCTGTGGAGTCACCCTCCTCGTTCTCCTCATCGTCGGGAGGTGTAAAAGGTTCTGTCTCCTCTTGGGGCGGTTCCCCGACTATCTGTTGAGGCTCATGTATGGCTGTCCCTGGTGCCTCTTCTGTTCTATCCTCCGGGTGTGCAAGTGCATCCTCGCCAAGTCTGGCCATCTCACTTTGCTGAGTGTGAACGACTGGTCCTTCCTCACCCCCTAGTCCCTCCGAGGGACTCTTCTCCCGCTGTTCTGGCTACTCGGCCACTTCCAAGGTGAGGCCTACTGATCCCAACCAGCTATCAATATGGGCTACCCCGAGTGCTCCTGGGGCTGGAGTAGTCTCCTCAGTGGCCGCCATCATTCCCCCAGTTCCTACTGCTGAGGTTGCCACTCCTGACGCTGCCGATCCTGGCGGTGGTGTAAGGGAACAGGCCGCTGGCAATATCTCGACCGAGGCAGTGGAACCTGCCGATACAGTGGCTGCCCCCTGAGATGTCGTGGTGGCAAGTGGTGCCCACCCTGGCGATGCACCTAGTAGTGAAGCAGCTACCCTCAACATTCACCCAGCTCCCACTGGCGAAACAGGAAGAGTGAATGTCACTGAGTGTGTATTCTTCCTGGCTGGCGGTGCGGGAAGAGAAAACCCTGCTGGCTACAACAATGGTATGTCAATCTCTCCTGCTTCCTGACTCCCTATGGCGACGGACACCTCCTCATCGACCGATGGGCTAGACTCCGAGGGCGAGGAAGATAAATCAATGGGCTCATCCCTGTCTGATGCATCACTCTGCTCAGAGGCCTCCTCTAATGTTTCCTCTTCCACCGACGCCTCCTTCTGTTTCCTCTTCTTTCCTGAAGCCATGCCCTCACCGGCTTGCTTCGCTTCCAGTTCAGACCAGTAAAATACTGTCGACAACCCAGGATCCAGGTGAGTAAGTGGCAGCAATCGACCCCAGTTGCTTTCTGGCACCTGTGTGTGAACGACATCGAGAAAGAGGGCTATAGCATGCTGGGTCATGTAGAAAGCCTTATGCCTCTGCGATAAGAAATCTCTCATCCTCTCTGCAAGTAGCCTCGCCCAGTTATATACTTGGCTGACGCGAAGTCCGACCATGTAGTCCACCATCCAGATAGCAATATCCGACGCTCGGCTGGCACCTGTGAGTCGGCATTTCATTAGGTCGAGCAAGCACTTCCATTCCGCTGTTGCCAAGTAGTTTTTTCGGAGACCTCTGTTGCCAGCACTCCATATGGTATTCTGTTCCTCCGCTGTCAAATCACTTCGACACACCTGTTTGACCAACAATTCCTTGTGCTCCTGTGCCATCTTCTTAGGTTTTCTCACCCCTATTCCAAAAGCTGGTACGCCAAACACTCGCTCGAAGTCCTGCGGCCAAAATGAAATGGTCACTCGGCAACCTCTGTAATCAATCACCGATTTGTGCGTATGCCTGCAATAGTTGTCCACCATCGCCTTCAGCCAAGGCTCAAACTCCCGAGAATTGAAGAAGGGCACTATCACAGCTTTATCTACCCGAGCATGTCGAAGCGCAACCTTCAAGGAGTGGTCATCAGGAGTGCTTCGCCACCACTGTTTGCACTCGTTGCCAGTCAGATTCTCCCATGTCATCGTCTCGCTATTAGCGTCCATCCTCTTTCTTTTTCCAGCCGAGGCTACCTTTGGCTTGTGCTGCACGACCTTCTTGCCCTTGTCCATTTTTCTATCAGTTCGGCGATTCCAGCCGATTTTATAAATCTCGTAAAAACTGCCGAAACTATCAAAACTGCCAAAATTATCAAAACTGCCAAAATTATCAAAACTACCGAAATGATCAAAACTGCCGGAATTATCAAAACTGCCGAAATGATCAAAACTGCCGAAATTATCAAAACTACTGAAATCTGGTAAAAGCTGGAAATGCCGTACGCCCTAGAGAAGTGACTGAACTTGAGATGGCCATACGATTTGGCAATCTTGAAAAATCCGTACACTTTGAAGGAGTGAAATCCGTACAACCTGGCAATTTTGTGAAATCCGTACGACTTGGCAACTCTGGAAAATCTGTACGGCCTGGCAACTCTGAAAAATCTGTATGGCTTGGCAACTCTGGAAAATCTGTACGACCTGGCAATTCTGAGAAATCCGTACGGCCTGGCAACCCTGAGAAATCCGTACGGCCTGGCAATTCTGAGAAATCCGTACGGCCTGACAATTCTGAGAAATCCGTATGGCCTGGCAATTCTGAGAAATCCGTACATGGCAATTCTGAGAAATCCGTACGACTTTGAGCTTCTATAAATTCCGTACGACACTAGGCTCTTCTAAATTCAGTACGATTTGAGGCTCTTCTAAATTTCGTACGATTTGAGGCTTTAGTAATTGATGAAAGCGCCGTACAATTTCCTTCTCTATGCTTGACCTGCTGAATTCGTACGCATTCCTGTGTTCTCTTCTCCCCTCGTGATTTTTGTGTATTCTACCCTTTTGCCAATATATCCTTGGTTGTACAATTTCCTCCTTAGCTGAGTTTTGGCGACTTTTTATTTTAATGTTTCCCGACTTGATATTTCGCCATACTTTATTCCCTTCGGCAGTTTTCTCCCCTGGCCGTACGATTGGGGTTTCTGTATTTATTTTAATTCCAACTTTATTTAATTTGAGCACTTTCTCCCTTAGGCGCCCACTTCTTCTCATGACTACTTGTATTTTAATTTTTCGCATTTTAATACTTCTTTTCTTGGTGTCCAAGTCGTTTAATTTATTATTTAATTTTTTCTCCTTTCTTTTACTTTCTTTTCTGACTGCCTTCACATTTCTTTTATTTTTTTCTTCTTTTTCCTTTTTTCTCCATTCGCCTTGTTCTTCCTTATTTACTCTTTTATTTTCCTCTATTCTCTAATGTCTCATAGCTTTTTTCCTTTCTATTTTTATTTTTTCCCACTTCTGTTCATTTTATCTCTCCTCCCTTCTCTCTTCTTTTCTTTTTTTCCTTTCTTCATCTCTTTTCTTTTTTTCTAATTTTTTAATTTTTTCATACTTTTCATTTTTTAACTCCACAATTTTTTCATCTCGTACCTGTTCAAACTTGTGGACTGGCGTATCGTCCAGTTTTGAGACTCTTCCTTTGTACTCTCCATACTCGGCCGAAATTTTTGGCTGGGCCTTCCCTCTTCTTCCTTGATTTCCCCGATTTGTAGCATGTTGCACTCTCTGTGGAACACTTCATAGTCTTCCATCTGCCAATGAAATAAGCCATTCAGCGAGCTTGTCTCGTCCTCCGAACAACTCTCGAGTTCAAGTACGCCTTCGATGTTTGGTTCCATAGCTTTCCTTCCTTCGTCCATAACCGATTCACCTCCATCCGATTCAGATCCGGAGGAAGCCAATTCTTCGCTCACGGCCTGGTTCTTCAAGTCGATGACATACTTCCCCCCATTGTTCTCGATCGAGAGTGTGTTCCTCTTCCAATTATGATTTGCCTTCGCCGCTATCAGCCATCCTCTCCCAAGTAGTGCATCGTACGCTTTCCTCTGTAATGGGATGACGACAAAATTTAGCAAAAACTGTTGTGTCCCGATCGTCACCTTCTGCGCCATCAACGTTCCCAACGGCTTGATACCATGTTGATCAGCGCCAACTAGTTGGAATGTCGGCGGCCAGAGTGTAGGCTTCCCAAGACTCTTCCATGTGTCTTCGGGTAGTACGTTGACTCCTGATCCTCCATCGATGATAGTATTTGTCAAGATATTCCCTCTGATTTCCATATGCACGACCGCTGGCATCTTCCCGATGTTCGTTGTGAGCAATACCGGGTCGATTGTTTGTTCACCGTACGGTGGCGGTTCTGGTATCAATTCTTTCCTTCGTTCCTCCAATCGCGGTTGCTTGCCATCCTCGACGACGTTTGTGATCGCCAGTCCCAACTGCGGCATAGTCTGGAGAAGGTCAGTTACTTTGATCGGTATGGTGGTCTGCAGTACCTGCCGTATGATGTTGGTTTCCGCCTCCGACCGCCGAGAGGTTCCTGGCTTCTCCAGAGGTACTTTGTTTTCCTTCGCCATCGCCAGTTCCACTTCGGTTTTTGCTTCCTTCATCCTTTGTTTCTCCGTACATGGATCTGGGTAAGTGGCTTTTTTTGCTTGTGCTCTGGTGATCGCCAGTACCTCTTGTTCTTCTACTTCCAGCATATGGATACCCTTTTGCTTCGGGCATTCGTTATCTTCATGATCGCCTGGTCCACACCACTTACACAATCTCCCTCCCGAACCTTGACCGTTCTGGCAGTCCCTGGCGAAGTGGCCCCATTCGTTGCACTTCCTGCATTGGATCATAGGCCTTCCTTTTGCATCGTACTGTATCATGTTTCTCGGACTTCTATTGCTTCTGTAACCTCCAGGGGATGCATTGCTATTGTACTGGGGCTTTGGTGGTGTGTTCGGCGGTGTCGACGGTTCTCCCTGCGCGAAGAGTACTTGTGCACTTCTGGCTTTTAAGTTGTATGGGCATTCCTTGACGGAATGTCCCATCACTTGGCAGATATTGCAGAATAAGTTCTTGGGACAGTTCGCCTTCGTGTGACCTTCCCCATTGCAATCCGTACACCACAGTTCTCTGGCTTCTCTCGTACTCTCCTTGTCGGCCTTCAATTCTTTCATCATTCGCATCATATATCTTTCCTGAGTGCTTGTACAGTCTTGGATTCACCGTCGTTGTCGTCCGTACTCTCCTCGTCGTCTGTCTTCTTTTTCCCTCGGGAGGATGTTTTATTTTCACTTTCTATGTCCATTGCCCGATTGTATGCTTAGCGTACGACGAAGGAGGTACGACTTTCATTTTCTTCCTTAATGATGGAAGCAAGCCCTCGATGAACCATCTTTTCTTCAACCCATCGGCCGGTTGTGCCTCCAATTTCCCCAGTAAATCTTTGAGTCTTCGGTTGTAGGTCCGCACACTCTCGTGCTTTCCTTGCTTGGTATTGTATATCTCCGCAACAATCTCGCTGTCATCTTGAAGAAGTTTGAACTCCTCCTGGAAAGCTTTTTTCAATAACCTCCATGTAGCTCTTTGTGCTTGGTCCAATTCCGAGTACCAATCAATGGCACTCTCTCTGAGTGTCGCTGGAAATGCTTTCAGCCACTGGTCGGGATCATCTTGTCCACTGGCTATCCAAATAGTCTCACATGTCTTATAGTGTCGTACGGGATCTTCAGACCCATTCCCCATGAACTTCGGCAGCTTTTGCCGCTCCGAATGAGCCATCTTTCCCCGCTGTCCTCCTTGTGTATTGGACCCGATTAGACTGGTTTCCCCGCTACGTTCCGGTGCGTCACTTGCACTCTCGGCCACGTACGAGTCACTCCCACGTCTTCCTTCGGCGTCCTCAACACCTTGAGTCTCCTGGGGTTCCCTTCGGTACTCTCTCTGCCTTGGGGTACTGGGCTCAGATCTTCCACTCGTCAGTCGTTCATCGTCGTCCGAGAGGGACAACTCTCGAAATCGTCTGATGCTGCTATTCAAATCATCTTCATTTGCATAAAGGTTATATTTTCCTGCGTGTGGAGTGCTGAAGGGGTCTTCGTCCCTTCCTTCTACCAAACTGTGGTGCGCTCGTTCAATGGATGTGTCTATTCTTTTTAAATTTTCATATGTTCTTTTTATGCTCTGATTTATTTCAATTAAGTCTTCATCCAATTCCTTACCGGGTTGCCTTAGTTGTCTTCGCCGATTTTCTTGCTCTTGCAGCCTGAGTGATCGCCGAACTTGCTCTTCCGAAGTCCCGTGCCCGTCAGGTACTCTATTCTTGTCTTTGTTCGGCCGTACGGGCATTTATTAGTTGTTCAAGCAATCATTGCTGGTTGCCGGAAGTACGGCGCCGACTAGTATCGCGTTCTTCCTCTTCACGTTTGGTTCTGTCTTCACAACGTTGTACGATTTGCTGCCTTCGGCGCTCGCGATCTTCTTCCTCTCGCAAGTCTTGCGGGATAATGAAATGGCGGGCCAGTAACCTGGGCATGCGATTCAGGAGGTGGTTCACCTCGTCGTTCACTTCCAACCGATCCCAGATGACTTCCTCAGGGATCTCCCGAATGTGGGATTCCCTACGCACGTGGTCACGTAGCGATATTTTCCACAAATTTACCAGATCTTCTGTCAATGAGTCTTCCGTTCCTCATTAGCATTTACAGGTTCTTCCGCTGGTTGACCCATTACGCTGCCATGGCAGATGATGCCCTAGTCCGTTCAGGCAACGGCGCCAAATGTTTGCCTACGGAATGTAATTCTAATCTTACGTACTACTGGCAAACTAGTAATGTGCAGAACATAGGATAAAACGGTAAACTGAAAGATATCATATTTGAACACCAGAAACTTTATTCATTCTCAGGAAATATCATGTACAAGAGAGTATCACAGTGCTTACAATATAACCATCGGCACACCAAAAACTATCTCCCGACTATCCCATCCGACTACATATAACGTTCGGCGGTGGTTAGATAACCAACCGACACGACGTTTCATAACAACATTAACATAACATTAATCTGAACATGATTTCCCGAAAGTACATGACATTATTATTCTTTACTAATCTATAGTTTTATTATCAATTGGCCGACTCGACCAAGGCCGACTCTGACCGACAACAAAGTAAAGATATACGCTAACCTTCTTGCCTTGTACCATGATGAAAAAATTTGAACAGGAGTCATGTGTATGCTATGAGAGAGCACCCTCCAGTTCCCGCTTGTCATGGCATTCCATGAGACTACACTCTTTTCTTTGATGCATCATATCCCAGCCTTATTGTCTATGCATTTTTTTGCCCTATCAAACAAACCACCATTTTTTGTTGGTATAAAAGTTGTTGCACTTCTAAATACCACCATTTTTACATGTTATCAAACAGTCAGCAAAGGTTGCCCTTGGTGTGCATTTTGTCATGGCAAAATGATTGACCATTTTATTTTTTTTTCAAAAGTTTGCTTGCCTTCTATGATTATATTCTGCTGATAAATTTTGCATGCATTTAGCTTGTTCGAAAAGAGTTTTAGGCTTTTTTTAGTAGTAGGGTCGTGACTGTTTGATAAAAATTGGTTTTTTAGTATTTTTGCTACAGACAAAACACTTTATACAGAAACCAATAAATAACATACCTGTATATATATATTTTTTGAAGATTTGCAACTCACCCAGATAGCAGATCCACACCTCTCTTTTTATTTAACAAAAAATAAATGCCATTGCAAAGTCTCAGCTGAAGCTACATTCTCATCACCCATCAAACCTGAGCGAGCACTTGCTTTTATCTGCCTTTGTAATTCTTGAAAGATGGTTCTGCAATATGGAAGTTGCTCCACCATAGAATGCAAATGCTAGGGGTGAAAAATAAAATGCATGTGCAAGGGAATTCAGATGAATTTGCAAGTTTTTCCCAATTAATTATTCATGCCTTAATACTTTCTTGTGGCCTTTGATGTCAAACTAAATTGAATTAAGATGCATTTGTAGATTAGATCATAATGCCACATCAAAAAGACTTTGTGTGGACACATTGTATGCTAGTATTGGGTACAATGAAGGTTAAATGCAATTGGTGTTTGAATGAAATCAACAATGACATTTATCACTTCAAATGGCATTTGGCAAAGGAGGTGAGAAATAACACCATTATTTGTACAAAATGCCTTGCGGATGTCACGTATTAGGCAAAACAAGCTCTTCAAGCAATTTTTGAGGGTAACAGTAGAAAGGAAAGAACAAGGATTGAAATAGACTCTAATTCTATAGAAGATTGGAGGAATCGCTTCGATGAGGAATATGATGCACATGGGTTTTCCAGGTAATCTGGGTCAACACCTTTTTCTATAACACATGGCCCAAACACAGGTGGAGGAAACATAAATTCTTTCTTTGCACCTCGTACTACACTAGGATCACAAACCACTTTAGAGAGTATAGGATGGAAGAAGAATGTACATGATCAAGCGAAGAAGGCAATCACAAATTTTTGGTACTAGTCTAGCTTGCCATTCCATGTTGCCAGGTCTCCATACTGGCAAGATATGGTGGATGCTATTGCAGGTGTAGGTCTTAGGTACAAAGCCCCATTTTATGAGACATTGAGGGTTGCTATGCTTAATGATGCAGTACAATATGTTAATGATATCCTTGATGAACATCGACTAGAGTGGGCAAAGACTAGTTGCACCATAATGTCAGATGGAAGGATAGATGGGAGGAATCAAACCATCATCAACTTCCTCATGTCTTGTGATATTGGCACACTATTTTTGAAATTTGTGGATGCATCAGATACAATCAAAACTGCAACTGCATTGTTGAAGATGTTTGACCTGGTGGCTGGTAGTCATAGATGTAGGGCTAGATAATGTGGTCCAGATAATGTCTTCAGCGGCATGGAAAGAAGGGATATTTCTTTAGAAAGCTTTGAATGACGATGCAAATTCCCGTCTAGGTCGACTTCCAATACAATGACAATGACTCAATCAAGAAACAAACTCTTTTTATTGTCTGAAAATGTAGATGTAACATTAGATGGTTTAATGAAACTGGAACCTGAAATTAGGCTCCCAGTTGAAGAGTGACTATGAAGGAAAGCTTCAGTTGAATCTCCTTAAGGCTGACTCCAATGGTTGCTAAATAGATGCGTCCCTGTCTCCTAATGTGCTGTGACTTGTTTCGGGAAAGAAACAAATTTATTAAGATTGCAAACGCCAGAATCAAATTATTTGGATAGCAGAGTGCTGCGCCAATTTGTTTTTCCAGCACCAACGAACCTACTCCAGAGTCTCTAGTCCAAAGCGAGCTTGATCAGAAGCAGCGGCTGGCCAAGATCCTTTTAGGAGTAAATCGCACCTGGGAATAAACAAAATTCCACCTTGCTCAGACTCGATAAATATTCTCCAACTCGTCTTGTCTAAGAATAATTTGTTGTGCCACTATTAATTGAATAGTTATGATTTTCTCAAACTAAAATTTCTCCTTTCTTCCAACATATTTCTTTCTTATCCTTCTCTATATGCCTTTGATTTGGCGTGGATCTTCGCTTTATGACCCAGACAAGGTCGTGTCTCTCCAGAGTGTGTTGTAGTTGCGTCGGTCTCTTATCATGCCCACTATTATTAATTATTAAAATATTAGAATGTTTAATAATTATAATTTTATATTGATAATCTTATCATTTTTAATTGTATAATGATGTCTTAGGTTATCTTTGTTTTATTTTAATTATATATATATTTTCAATATTTATTTTATTGTTTAACTTGTCAATATTTATATTTGTTTCATATTATAATATTATTATAATGATTACAATATCTAGTATTTATATTTCAATAATTTAATAATTAATATTATAATATTATCTTTTTTTATTATAATTTTAATAGTATTAAATAGTATTTATATTAATTGATTTTATAGTGTGTTGTCGATATATGTTTATAATTACAATATTATCTTATGATAATTGTAATTATAAAAAGTGATAAGATTTTCTTTTATAATTTTAATATCTATTGTGTTATTCGTTTTCTCTTATCTGTATGTCAGGGTGTTCTAATTTCGGGGACATGACAGTTGTTGTTGGGAGACTCCTGATAGCCAAATACCCCTCTAAATTTTTCACCCCATGTGCAACACATTTTCTTGATGTAACCCTAGTGGACATTGGAAAACTTGAATGGGTTAAGGATGTATTGCAAAAGGCTCGCACTGTCACCAAATTCATCTATAATCACATAAGGGTTTTGTGAATGATGCACTCTTTCACAAAGGGCAAAGAGCTTGTTCAACCAAGGGTGACAAGATTTGCTACACGTTGTTGCACTACAAACTCTTTGCCAACAAAAAATGAATTTGAAATGAATGTTTCAAACGAGTGGATGGAGTCTGGCTTCAAAAATCAAGTAGACGGCATAGGTGTGGCAGAGTACATTTATTTTACTAGCTTTTGGGATGCATTTAAACAAGTTGTAGAATTTTCAGAGCCTCTAGTACAAGTGTTGAGTCTAGTGTATGGGGATAAATCCCCCTTGGGATATTTGTATAAGGCCATGGCTAGGGGCAAGGGGGTGATGAGGGGTAGGATGGAAAATAACAAAGATAGGTATATGCCATTATGGGACATAATTGGTAGAAGATGGGATAGACAAATGCACTCTCCTCTCCATGCTGCAGGATATTATCTTAATCTAACATTGTTCTATAACTCTTCATTCATACATGAAGATGGTGAGAGGTGACACAAGGCTTGTTCATGTGCATGGAGAAAATGTTTACTACCACAAAATCATCGTAGGCAGCTATGGTAGAGTTGCCAATGTACAAGCAAGCAAGGGGTTTTCTCTCATCTAAGGCTGTCATGGAAGGCAAAAAGACCTTGAAAATAGTTAATCTGTAAATTTGGAATTGTATTCATAATGTTATTCACTTGTAATCGCAAGATTAATTTGTCGATGGACAAAACTAGGTACCATTGAGGATGATGAGCCAATTGAACTTGATGAGATTGATCCAAAGTTTGAGTGGATTGCTGGTGATGATGACTTTCTTTAGCATGAGGATTTTGAGATCATAGAGGCCAACTTGGATAGTCATCAGGTTGAACTAGTGTTACAAGACTCCAACTCACCTTGGACTCGATAAGATGATTTTTGACTAAGACTCAAACTCGTAGCCTAGATTCGGTGTAGACTCGACAAATTGAAAAACCCAAGAAATTCAGAGATTTTTAAGGATTTACAACTCATTTCATGCACCCTTTAATAATTAAACCTTAAAAGACACAATAACCTCATCAAATTGAAACTACTTTGATCCCATACATAGACATACATCAATCGCATAAGTATAAAAACAAATTTTAGCTGAAGGAAATAACACATTTAGATATATAAATAATGTCCAATGTATACAAAACTCATGGAATATTAAATCCTTGGCATCAAAACAAATATCAAAACTAAAAATATAAGTTTGGCTTAGAGGAGCTTGTGTTACTTATCCCAACATCACAATAAGTCATGTGCTAGCATCTAAGATAGGTCCTAGATGATGATGTAGCCAGCCATTATATTTGCTTGTGTCTCAATGATTGGTGTGTATATTCAAGTGAGGAATTTATTATTAAAGTTTTCTTAAAGCCTTCAAGACTGCATGTTTTATTGTCGAGCTCATTAACAAGCAAGAACTGTGAAGTAAAAAGGTAAATGGTTATGTTCTAGTTTGACCTTAGCTAGCATACCAATAGATGGGATTGTTCTATGAGTTGCCTGTATAGGGCATGATTGATACATTTTTGCATTATGAAAATGGCATTTCTTGCCAACTATGACTTAAGTCTTAAAGTGTATTCAATAGTACAATGATTGTAGCATGCCAACGTTGTTTATGGCCATCCATGTATACTAAACAAGTTTGTCCAATGTATGAAACAAGATAATCGTTGATTGTGGCTTTGATTGTGAAGATGCAGAGATTTGCAACAGGAGATATGTATTTTATAGGTTTTATGATCATGATTCATCATTGGCCTATTGCATGCTTAGACTTATAGTTTGATGGGGGTTTGGGGGCAGTGCCCCCAGTGGGTTCAAGGGGCAATGCACAAACTGTGAAAACCACACATACCTTCATGACACATACCATTTTCATATTTTAAATTTTTTTTATAAATCCTAGATGGGCATGACATAAACCAAACAAGCATTGAAAGATTGTAAATGTTTTTTAAACAATAATTAAAATGGCCGAGTCCTAGGCTTGGCGAGTTTGGCGAGTACTCGGAGCCTGAGTCTCCCAGATTCGTCGAGCCTGGTTCGGTTCACAACTTGTCGATTCTAGGCGATTCTTAGTGAGTCTTGTAACATTGGGTTGAACAACTTAGGAGAGGCTTTGAACCTAGAGCTTCATCATTAGGATCTGCAGCCCTCTAGCATAGCTCTATTTGTAGTAGCATCAGTCATTGGCTACATTTGTGCTTTTGAAACTTTGTACGTAGTTTATAGGTTGACTTTGTACAAACTATATTGTAATTGAAATTTTGCCATATATCAACATCTAGTTATTAGTTATGCATTGTGAAGCAATGCTTTGAAAGATGTGCAATACAAAGTAATCAGTGATATGAATATAAACAACAAATATCTATTTTCTACAATTCATTAGTTAAACTCTTTATTTTATTTTCTCTCTATATCTCTATGCTATTGAAATGCCTTTCAATTTAATTTAATTTTTTTTCTTTTGTTCTACAATTATTTACGTTTTTTTAAAAATCCGACATTTTTTTTTATTTTTTCTCAATTTTTTCAAAAATTCTTTTACTTTTAGTTTGCTGATTTTTTCCCCAAAAGAATTTTGGTGCTATGTTCTCACCCTCCATCCATTTGAGCTAATGCAGTTCGATCCGTCTTCGTCTTGAGTTTGCTAAATGTAAGACTACGAAGATTAACACACTAGCTATTATGTTTGAATTAAAGAAGACATCTCATCACTATACATCTTTTGAATGGGCTTCATGAGTCCTTTCACCTCTCTATCATGAGATAGAGGCACTCCCCCAAGCCTTACTACATACCATTTGAGATTTAGAGCATAGGGTGCCATACCAAATGGGGTGTTCAAAGTGTTGCTCTTATGTGTCATAGTTGGCCTAATATGCTTCTCGTAAAATCCCAAATTAAGATCCTTGCAATGAATGGCTTGCTTCACTCCCCCAAGCCTTACTACATACCATTTGAGATTTAGAGCATAGGGTGCCATATTAAATGGGGTGTTCAGAGTGTTGCTCTTATGTCATAGTTGGCCTAATATGCTTCTCGTAAAATCCCAAATTAAGATCCTTGCAATGAATGGCTTGCTTCATCTGGCCAAGCATGTTTTTATATGTTTCATAAATCTCATAGAGGCTAGGAGAATAAGTATTAACATATCTTATGGCTTGAACAATAGGTGAGATGAAGGAGATGAGTTATAAAAAAAAATTTTCAAAAATGATTACGCCTCAAATGACAAAGAGTTAATGCTCTAATAAATAATGAAATTAATTTACAAATTAGAAAATTAATATATAAATAATTTAATAACTAAACCAACAGTTTCTTAACTCATTGTGGACCACCAATTATCATCAAAGATGTTTTGTTTCACATTGTTTCACATTGTTTCCTTCAGCTGTGCTTACCTCTACCCATCTACTACACTTTGGATTAACTATCATTAATTGTAGAGCCTCCTACAGCCCAATTATTCTCTCCAACAAATAAAGTAGTTGACATATTTGATGTCCATGGGCTTGAAGAATTCCTTCCTTAAAAACTCTCAAACAAAGCAAGTGAAGTACGATGGTCGTAAACCAACATTTGTATGTTTCTAACTTTTGCCACCACTTTCTTCACCCAATCTATTTTTCCAATGTCTTTCAATGCATTATTGAACATGATGAGAACATGATGTCTAAAAATGTGTTTGTAAGCACCTTCCACCATCAAGCCAACAAACTTACATATGTAGGCTGAATCATTCATCATTTGTACATTAGAGGGCCTAACTTTTTCTATGATGGTCAAGTTTCATGGATACTGTAGTCCATACGACATAAGCAAAACAATAAGAACAAAAGATAGAAATCTGATCACATGATAAAAAAATATGTCAGCATGTCAATTATCTTTTCCAAACTGAACTATTTGTTCAAACTTTCCCTGTATCTATCCAGCTCATAAGTTCAAATTAGAGGAGTAACATTTGAAATGTTATCATTTGTTCTCACGACATCCAGATTGACATCAACCTCAGGATTATTTTCTTTTCTTTGAGTCCCATATCCTGCAAAAGCATATCAAATGTGATTTTTTTATTATACCTTTTTTGAAATTGCATACAGTTTTCACAAATTTATCATCTTCTTCTCTGGCAGGTAGCCAAAACTTTGCTGTTTTGATGTCAGACCTCTTTATATTTTCTTGTCCATTGTCCATTAGCTCCCAAAACTTTTCTTTTGAGATCTCCAAAGTCATGGTAACCTGCAAAGCAATATTTTAAAAGGTGAGCCTTCTAGGAGACTCCGTAAGGTGCCTTCTCATGCCCTAAAAACAATCATTATTTCTCAATTTCCACGAAAGCTAAAGAATCTGTGTGGTTAAAATAAGCCAAAAAAGATTATACTTCACATCCAACCCAACAACATAACTAAACAAAACTTCATGCCAAGAAAAGTTGTTTAACCTATCCCACCCTCTTAGGTCAGAAAGGAACAACAACCACATTTCCTTAGCAAAAGTATATTAAAAAATAGGTGCTCAATAGTGTCAGGAGATTTACAATATTTACACAAACCTTTGATAGGGTTAGATATAAAACAATTCATACTCACAACAAGTCTCTTTAGTGAAAAAAATCATCTAAAACAAGCCTTTTTGGGATCAATGACATGTGACCACTGACTTTGACTAAAGTTCAAATTCCAACAATTATTTAAGTGACTGGTGACACCTGGCAGTTTGTTAGGATTTTGTACTACATTTTTGGGACTGATTTTGAAAAGAGCAGAACCATCTTCCCAAACAAGATTCTCATAAATTTCTGTATTAAAGCTCCGCTGAATAGGGAAGTGCAGATTATGATTGGCCTTCTTTAGTATTGAATATGTTCTCCTTTGGGATTAAGGTAGACCATATTCATTGCTAAGACTTTTCCAACTTCTCATTTGATCCTTTTGCATGATATTATTAAACACACTAATCCCCTTGCTATCCCACTTTTTTGCAGAACACCCTTGGAGGAGGGCAAGAGGTTTATTGTTCCACTATAGATTCCACCCTATGGATCTAAATCTACAAATCATATTGCTGTTCTTTTCACATGCACTATTGCCTTTGATGAAACTTCTGACTGTCTCCCAAAATTTCCATAAACTCCTAAACACCTTAGAGCCAAAACGGGACACAAGAAATTTACCAGAGTAGATATCTTGTGGGCGTAGTCCTTTCCATCACTTGGCTTTCTTTGGAACAACCAACTAAATGTTGTTTCTCAAAAGCACTTTCCAAGGCTTCTCACCGTTAAAGGACTTAATTATCCATTTGATTGCAAGAGTGATCCCTTGGATATTTAAGTCCTTTAATCCAAATCCATGCTTATCTCTATCCATGTAACACCATTTCCAATTGACTACAATTCTTGTTTTTATTCCTTTCCCATCAAACTAGAGGAAACTCCTTATTTTCTTCTGAATATAATTAATTTCATAACCACTGAAAAGTCAGATAGAAGCATAGTAAATATTGTATGATGATAGGATCTTTTGATAGACTTGAAACCTACTTACCATAGTAAAATATTGCTTATTCCATTTTGAGAGCTTTCTATCAATATTACCATGAATCCATTCCCACATATGTTTAAGAGAAGGATTGATGGAAAAAAGGATACCAAGATATATCTCACTTGTTTATTGAACTCCCTGCCCCCTCTCCCCCCTCCCCCCATTGAAGACCTTGCTTATTGAACCAATTTGGAGGAGACTCTTGCCAACTAAGAGGAGTATATTTACTCTTTGAGATTTTAGTGCTAGAAGCTTTGTAATGCCCCCTTCTTAGCAGTAAGCAATGTAGTGGCCCGTCAGCCTATTCTAGAGGCCCATAGGCTCGTCGGAGGTAAAATTAGGGTTTCCAGTTGTTCGGAGGTTTTTGGCATTTTTGAACGTTTGCATGTTGAAGTTTCGAGATTTGGTTTGTGGATTTTTTTTGGGTTTTCAAAGAGCTTCGCAGTGATATGACATGCAAATGCATTAGGCAACTTTTCTAAATTTACTATTTTTAGTAAGTTCTATTTTTGGCAGTGCTCGGGTTGGCAGCAGTTCCGTGTGCTCTTTTATTTCTGGCAAGGCAGTGAGTATAGTTGGTTTTGGCTTTTTGAGGTGCATTTTGGAGAAATGGATTATTTTAAGTCATTAGTGTTAAATTTTCATATTGGCCCCTTTGGCCTAACATTATGACTTAAAGTTGTTTTAAAATGGGGCCCTTGAGGGTGGATGCCTCATTAAGAGGTAATTTTACTATTTTTGAGGTTAATATCCTCTCTTGGGATTTGGATGCCTAAATGAAGGGGAGATAAATGTTTTAAAAATTAAAATATTTCAATAAGGCTTGGGTGTCCCTTTTGGAGGGAAATGATGGAAGCTAAAGAGTCACCTCAAATTCTATATAAGTAGGCCTTTGCTCATTTATTTGGTATCCATTGCTTATCATATCGAATTGGTTTCAGGGTTTTGGCTTCGAGGAATGCATACCTCCTAGCAAGGATTCAGTTTCGTGTTTGAAAGATAACATCTAGCTGGATTGGAGATTGCTTCTCATTCAGAGATTGCAGATTGAGCATCATTGTTGAAGTTTTGATGATTTTGTCAGTTTACAGGTTGCTGGTTTGGATATGGCTATAGGTGAATTTCATTCATAAGTCATTGTGTGAATTGAATATCATTCTGGGTGTTTGCTTCAAATGTTCCTATGGCCTAGGCGCCCGATTGTGCAAATTTGCAGATTTTATAAGTGAGTGGTTGATTTTTGAGACAAGGTCGACCTCCTTCATAGGCCGTACCTTGCCCTTGCTGCCTAGGTTTCTGTGCTGGACAATTTTGGTGTTGTTTGTGCCTTGTTATTTGATGTTTCTTTGTCGCCTAGCATTAGAGAAGGTGTGCTTTCAGCTTCATTTGATTTGGTGAAGTATGGTAGGAGTTTTGAGCATTTTGGTAGAGTAATTACTTGCTGGTTTTTCATATCAGACCTAGTTATTCTCATTTCATGCTATATTTCCTGGATATTCCTATTCACATTTGTAATTGGAGATATTGTGTGATCATTGTACTGAAGTTAGAGCAGATTTCATTGATAAATCATTGTAAAAGGCATATTGTAATTGCTGGTTTTAGTAGTATTAAATCAACCTCTTTACTTTTAGCAAGTTTCTTTTTGTATCTAATACTCCCGTTGAATAAGTGGTCGAGTTTTCCATTTTCAGTTTTGCTTACTCCCGTTGAATAAGTGGTTGAGTTTTCAGTTTGAATAATTGTAATAATTTCCCCCCACTGAATAAGTGGTAGAGCGGAATTCATGGTCGGTTCACCGCCTACACTTTCATTTCAACATTGTAATTTCAGTTTAGTTATTTGGTAACGATCCCCTTACACCGAATGCTTTCACCTCACCCACATTGGGACCTTGGTGATCAAATAAGTGGAGGGTTCCCTTTCAGCTGGTTTGATTATTGGGCTAACCTTAATGGGTGCATTGTTGTGTGGAAAATTAAAAAAAAAACACTAAGGGGGATATCTTGGTGGTATCAGAGCCCAAGATCTTGCCATCCTATGAAAAGCAGAGTTCAGTTGTCAGATGAGTGACAGAGAAGTCAGATACTACACTAGAGGACAGGCAAGAACTCAGTATCAGAATCCACCAGTTCCAGAGGCAGAGACATTTTCAGAGGCTTTGAGAGATACTGGTAAAGAAGTTGAAACCATGTTAGAAGGCCCTAGATTTTCAATGGAGGAAAGAGAAGTTAGAGCTGAAAGGAAGTTTGATAATATGTTGGATATGATGTTGTGCTTGTTGGCAAAGCTGGATCAACAAGCAACTCAAAATCAACCCCAACCTCAACAGAATCATGTGTGAGGAAATAGTGGTATCAATGGTAACAATGGCTCGGAGACCAATGGAAGAGACAAAACTATTGGCCAACATGTTGCAACCACTAGAGGATCAACCTCTAGACCTCTGTTTCCTACCTTTACTCAAAGGGAGGAACCACCAGCGAAGACTGGAGTACCTTTGGTGGATGATGCAAGACAAGCCTACATGGAATATGCCTCATTATCCGCTGAGATAAGAGATCAATGGACCTTTGATCAGCTCATGAACCGAAGAAATAGGAGTGGCAAAAGAGCTGAGTACCATGCTCCTATGGGTCCTAGAACAGATTATCATCAGGCTCTTGGAAAGGTGACCTTGGCCTATTTTGGTGGGAGTGATAAGTGTACGGAAAGGTCGTGGGTGCAAAAGCTTGACAACTATCGTTCTCTTAGATTGATGCCTGAAGAGGATGCCATCAAATTCGCCACCCTGCATTTGGATGGAGCTGCTCACAAATGGTGGTACCACAGTTTCGTCACTCTTGGCCACAACCTCATTCAAACCTATGAATAATTCACTAATAGGTTGATAGAAAGATTTGAAACCAAGGACCCAGAAGTAAGATTCCATGAATTGGTGCAACTGAAGCAACACGGTTCACTTGAAGCATATGTTGCTGATTTCCAAAGGTTGTCAGTAATTATGTCCAACTTTACTGAAAGGAAGCTTGTAGTATTGTTTACTGAAGGATTGATGGAGCCATTGAAGGGTTGGGTCAAAGCCTTTGATCCACCAACTCTTGACAAAGCAATCAAGAAGTCAAGGAGCATGGAGTTGCTGCCCTAAGGCCAAAATTTCAGTCCAAATCCTTTAGTCATAAGAAGGATAAGAAGCATTCATCAAGTCAGCCCAAAAAGTTTCCACAAAAGATGTTTGAAGAGCTCCGAGAGTAGTTAAGAAAAGATGGAGTTTGCTATACATATCGTGAGCCTTGGTCAAAGGGTCACAAATGCTATGGAAAGGGAAAGGCACATCACATGGAAGCATATTTTGATTCCGGATCAGAATCTGATATGCTTGATCAGCAGTATGAATCAACAAGTAGTGAAGGAGAAGAAGCCCTAGAAGGACCAAAAGTCACTGAAGGAGGGAATGCTTTGGCATGACTCTCAAGCTTTCGAAAGAATGAGTCTTTTTGGGTTCGTGTAGTGATTGGATCGCAACGAATTGTTGCTCTCATTGGTACTGGAGCAACTCACAACTTCATAGATGAAGGTTTGGTGGCGAGGAGAGGTTTGAAGATAGAAGAGTTTGAAGGCTTCAAGGTGATGGTGGCCGATGGCTTCACAATGTCTTGAACTAGAAAGATTCCCAACCTCTCCATGCAGTTGGGGAACTATGAAGTAAAAGATGATTTTTTATGTTGTTGGCATTGGTGATATTGATGTTGTGCTGTGTATACAGTGGCTGCGATCTCTTGGTGAGATCTCATTGAACTTGCAAACAATGGAGTTGAAGTTTCAATCTGATGGCAAGAAGGTAGTGTTAAGAAGGATGTCAAATGGAGGCCCTCGAATAGTATCTTTTAAGAGAATGGAAAGGCTGATCCGCCATGATCAAGTTGAGTGGGCAGCAGAATGCTTGATTTTACCAGCTGATCAGGTGGAGGATAAAAGGCACTATCATCTAGATATTCAAGCTTTGATTACTAAGAAGAGTAAAGTCTTTGTGAGTATTCCACCTGGGAGACCTCCTGAAAAAGGTTGTGAGCATGTGATAGAGTTTGAAGAAGGAGCAAAACTGGTTATTACAATTCCATACCGCTATCCAAAGAAGCAGAAGGACGAGATTGAGAAGGCCATCAAAGAAGTCTTGGATATGTGTCACATTCACCCAAGCAAGAGCCTCTTCGCTTCAGCAGTGGTGCTGGTCAAAAAGAAAGATGGTACAATGCGCATGTGTGTGGACTACCATGCATTGAATCAGAAGACCATTAAGAATTGGTATCCTATCCCTAGGATAAACGAGCTTAATTGATGAGCTTCATGGAGCCATGTACTTTTCAAAGATTGATCTCAGATCGGGCTCTCATCAGATAAGAATGAGGGAATCAGATATTGAGAAGATTGCCTTTGCCTTTAGATGCCATTTTGGGCATTTTGAATTCCTTGTCATGCCATTCAGCTTGACAAATGCTCCTGCAACTTTTCAGTCCTGCATGAACAAAATCTTTAGGTAGCAGTTGAGGAAGTTCGTGCTGCTCATCTTCTTCGACGATATCCTCATTTACAACAAGTCATGGGAAGAGAACCTTAAGCATTTGGAGGAAGTGCTTAGTATTTTGGAGGCAAAATGTTTGTTTGCAAAAGAATCAAAATGTGAGTTTGGGATGATGGAGCTGCTTTATCTTGGTCACATTATCAGCTCTAAGGGTGTCAAAGTTGATCCAGAAAAGATTAAAGCTATCCTAGATTGGCCACCTCCAAAGAACGTGTCACATTTGAAGGGATTTTTGGGATTGTGTGGTTTTTGCAGAAGATTTGTGAAGGGGTATTCTCATATGGCAGCCCCCCTCATCGATCTTACCAAGAAGGGAGCTTTCTTGTGGATAGATAAGGCACAAGTTGTGTTTGATAAGTTCAAGCATATTATGAGTTCTTGTCCAGTGTTGTCTCTTCCCGACTTCACCAAGCCATTTGAATTGCAATGCAATGCTTCAGGTGAAGGAGTTGGAGCTATTCTCATGCAAGACAAACATCCTATTGTCTTTGAGAGCAAGAAATTGAGAGGAGCTGAAAAATCATATTCAATCAATGATAAGGAGATGCTTGCAATCATGCACACATTGGCCAAGTTCAGACGATACTTGGTGGGAAGCAAGTTTGTAGTGAAGACTGATACAACAATCTCAAGCACTTCATGCATCAAAAAGATTTGAATGAAAAGTAGCAGAAGTGGGTGCGTAAGCTTCAAGCTTACGACTTTGATATTGAGTATGTCAAAGGAAGAAATGACATAGTGGCTGATGGTCTTTCCAAAAGGCCTCATTTGAATTCCTTGGTTGAGCTTACTGCAGATTGGAGGGAGCTAATTGCTGCTGATTATGCAAAAAATCAGTTTGCAACCAGCATTGTAGAAGGTCATTTGCAAGATGAAAGATACCAGTTGGTTGATAGATTGATTCAATATAAGGGAAAAATCTTTTTGGTGCCAAAATCTAAGCTTAAGAAGAAGATTTTATAGTCTTTCCATTTCATTCCTCTTGTGTAATGTCCCGAAATCGGACTAAGGAGGCTGACCTATTTTTCAATGTAGAAAGTGTTTATTAACACTAATATATAATCAAGTGAATAATAGAATTCAAATTTCTGGCCGACTTGCCTTTTGGTTGGCGCCTAAGTAGATTTAAATTTGAATTTAAATATTTTTATTTTTATTTTTCTATGGCCGACTTCATTTGAAGCTAGGCATAGCATTAGTAGTCAATCGTGTTTTCTATAGTATTAGAGTCATCATGAGTTTGGAATCATTTTCTAGTGGAGATTGAGTACGTAGTCGCTCAATCTAGTACACATAGGTTGGGACGTAGTTCAGATTGGGAAACCCGTGAACGTTCTTCGATTCATCTGTATGCATTTTTAGTTACTTTCTCATCTATCGAACTCATTGTAGGATTATATTGGGAGGTGACAATTTCATCCGCCATCCAGGCAGAGCTATTGGCTTTGGCGGGCACCATCTGAATAATTTCCACTATTGAGTTTATGCCTAGCAATCACCGGATAGACTTGAGTGAGCTTACACACAGCCAGGTGACTCTTCCCATCGAGAGCAAGTCAACGCACAACACTAAGGTGATATAGTTTCTGGCAGTGGGCATATTCATTTGCAATCATACTCACCTACACGTAGATCTGGGGAGGACGCATCACACTTGGAGTCAACCAATCTTGACCAGGAGCGCTCTAAGGAGGCAACAACCATCATTAAATTTGTGCTCAGGTCCAAGTATCATTAACGACAATCTGTTCATCACTTATAACGACGCCATCCTTAGGCGGAGTTTATATCAATTTGTTTACAACAAATTACAGAGCATATTATTTTTGGGTGCATTCTGCAAACATACTATGTAATCATTCCAGAACATAAGATTGTTCTTATTAGTGTATGTGTTACAATTGTACTGTGGGGTTGAAATCTGAGACTTATCATAAATCTGTCAGAATTAGATGCTCAATAAACTGGAAATTTTCGGCTTGTTCTTTTCTTGGATCATATAGTTTCTTTGTCCGTGCCCTAGCATGTTACAGTGGTATCAGAGCCACTTGTCCTGCCAGCTTGTGGGAAGAGTCTTATGCCATTAAGCCAAAGAGATATTTGAGCTATAGAGCAAGAGAAGAAGAAGCTTGAAGCTACTACTTAGGGAATAGGAGGCAGTGGTAAGGAAAGAATGGGGGATCAGAGTGATAAGCTGGTCACCTTCATGAAGCAACAAGACTAAACAAACCAATCTTTGTGGCAAGCAATCCAGTCACTTACTGATGTTGTTAATAACATTAAATCAGGATCCAATAAAATGGAAGGAGGCCAACCAGAACAGTCAGGAGGAGGAGAGAACAACAAGGCCTCAAATGGTCACACTCATAGGCATACTCAGCCCAAGTTCTTACCTAGAATAGAGGTCCGACAAGAAGAGGATGATTAGTGCAACTATGGCAGCATTGTACGTGAATATTTAGATTTGGAAGCTAATGCTTAAGTTGCAATTCCTTTTGATTAGTTCTACAATGCTAGAAGGGGTGACAGGAGACAACATCGAGGGAATAGAGATCTTCAACATAAGGTCAACAAGCTTTCACTTCCTACATTTGATGGCTTGGGGAAGATGTCCGCACAATCATGGATCCAAAAACTGGACACATTTTTCTCTCAGTCCCATGACTGAAGAAGAGGCTATCAAATTTGCCATTTTACACTTGGAAGATCTTGCCCATGAATGGTGGCACCATGGCATCGTGACTCAAGGATTTGATCAAGTATTGTCATATGCAGATTTAACGCATAAGTTGACGGAGAGGTTTGACAAAAAAGACCTAGAAGCATATTTCTAGGAACTCACAAGATTGAAGCAAGCGGGCACCATGGATGAATATGTGTCAGAATTTCAAAGGCTCATAGTGATGGTGTCTGATGTATCAGATAAGAGGCTCACATTCTTCTTCATCTAAGGCTTTTCGGATTCTTTTTGTGGCTTTGTGAGAGCTTTGGAGACAACAACCTTGGAGGATGCCATTCAGAAGGCCTCGAGTCTTGAGGATTCCACCAAGAAAGGGAAGACCATTATCAAGAATACACCAACGGGGCAGCCAAAGAAGCCTTTCATTAAGGCTAATCCACCACCGAAGGCCCCCCCTATGGGACCACATGGCATGTCAAGAAATGAGCTTCACAAGAAAGGCTTGTGCTATTATTGCAATGAGAAATGGAACAATCAACACAGATGCCAAGGAAGGGGACAAGTTTATTACATTGAAGTGGCCTCCGATGATGAAGTGGAAATTGAAGAAGGGGACAACGAGGAGGACAATAGTGGGGCGCATCAAGAGCTCGTTGTAGAAGCGAGTTCCATAGGAGGTACTTTGGCAACACTTACAGGAGCACCACGATACCATTCTCTCCGAGTGAGGGGAGTTCTTCAAGGGTAGAAAGTGACGGTGTTGATCGATAGTGGAGACACTCATAATTTCACTGACAAGAGGACTGTGGCCAAGTTGCGTTTGTGAACAAAGGAATTTGAAGGGTTCGATGTTTTGGCAGCTGGAGGGAATGTCCTTTTTTGCACCAAACGGATCCAACAAATGGAGCTGATCTTTGGTGGACACAAGATGAAAGATGACTTATATGTTGTTGATGTCGGTGACATGGACATGGTCTTGGGAGTGCAGTGGCTTCATTCGTTAGGGGAATACACTACCAATTACCAAACCATGGAGCTAAAGTTCAAGCATGATGGCAAGGAGGTTGTACTTAAGGGCCTCTCCAGGAATGGTCCTATGTTGGTCTCAACAAATGGGATGGAACGATCATTTTAGAGGGATCAAGTGGCATGGGAAGCAGAGTGCTTGATCACGGATACTAGTACACCAAAGGAAGAAAGAACATTTTGGATGGGCCCAGTTGATTAGATTTTGAAAATACTGAAGATTTCTTGGACATGCATGGAAAAAGTAGGTTTTTGAAAGTTGAAATTTTTTCCAAAGTTGTTGAGAATCATGAACCGAGCTGATCTAGATTAAATTTTCCAATGTTGTTGAGAATCATGAACTAAGCTAACCCATATTGCTGAAAATTAAAAGAGATGACTCCCTTCTTTTGAAAATTGATGCCTTGGAGAAATAAAGCATGAAAAAGGAAGCCTCTATGTGAGCTGATCTAGAAAGTATGAAGAACTTTGAAAAAGCAACAAGTTTTAGCCTTCAAATCTTGAAATGAAGAAAAGTTTTATGTTTCTCCTCTCTTGCTCTTAGACACCACTTGCAAAAAGATGTGAATAATGGAAGACAAAGCCCTCTTAAATAGGATGTTACGAAAAAAATGCTTTGTTTCCTAAATTTAGAACTGTGAAAACCCTTCTGGAGCAAGTGCATCAAACTTGAACACCTTTTTGATGTTGAAAGATGAAATTTGGAAAAAAATGTGAAGGCATGGAACTTTGGATGCCCTTGGCTCGAAATTTTTAAATTTAGCTCAATAAAACTCATTCCTTCAATCTTCAATCTTGGTTGCCTAGTGAATGCTATGAATTGGTTGACTGCTCCGTTGCGTAGCCTGGTTGAATTTGAGAAGATTATCTTGGAGGCAACTTTTGATAAAAACATCATCTTGACCTTTAAAATCATGGGCGCCCCTGGCTAGCTGGGGTGCTCAAGAATCCCAGAGAGTTTATTTTCTAATATTTCACAATTTGTAGTTTGCTTCTCTGCCAAGACTCCTTTGTTTGATTTGAGATGCTGGTTGACTGATTGATCTGATGACCGTGCTGATGGATTCACTACGGAGCTTGCTGAATTCAAAGCAACATTGTCTGTTAGCACAAACCGTTATTCCATCATCTGACATCTTGAAAGGCTGGGCACCCCTGGCTACCATGGGCGCCTTTATGAGTTAGAGATAGTTTTTATTTCAACTTTTCAGCTTTCCTTCATCCTTCCTTGTGCTCACCGTTGCTTTGATTGCCGGAAACGGAAAAAATTCTAAGGCATGAGTGTCTAGACGCCTGTACTAGGAAAGGTGCCTAGCATCTCTAGACTTAGTCAAATTTTTAGCATTTTCAAGACTCTCCAACTTCCTCCCTTTGTTCTCCATTTCTCGATCATCTTCACTGTTGCCTTGATTTGTGCAGTGCTTGATACCTCGAATCTAACACCTGGTAGTTGAGCATCCTCCATTAATGACCTTGGAACTCTTGAAAAGCTTATGAAAAAATCAGAAATGACCCACTAGAGAAAAAATGGGCTTTTGACAATTTTGACTAGACCAGCTTAATGAGTAAGTATTTTAAGCCAATCAAAATTAGTTTGAGCCCTGGAAGCCAAACTTTCTATTTTTTAGAAATTTTCTATTTTTAGAAAATTTTGCCAGTATCCATTTGAGAAGAAACCCAGAAAAACCTAGAAAAAAGTCCTATTTTTGGAAAGTTTCTAAAAATAGAACTTTTCCTAAAATTTAGGGCCGAAAAACTAAGATGTGGGTTTTGTAGACTAGGTCGCTCCGAGTAGAACCAAATCCTCAGATTTTTAAAATTTTGAGTGCAAGTTTTCATTTTCCAACCTTTTTTGACAATTTTAATAAGACTTTTGACCATTTCTTCAAAATGCCTAAGTGTAGCAAATTTTTTTATTTGGGGTACAACATGGATCAAGATTCTAGCCTCAATAGGATGGTGATCAAACATTGTACAGGGGTGCACTTTTATACTATTTCCATTATCAATACGCTCAATGTTAAAGTAATCATTATGAGCATAAAATCTATCCAATCTACAGTAAACTCTTTTCCTACCTTTTTGAGAGTTGCACCAAGTAAACCAAATATCCTTGCTTTCCTATTTCTTGTTTTCAAGTGGGTCAAACAAATTCAAATTTTCTTTTCATTTCTCACCAACTCAATATGCCCACACTTGTTGTGATGTCCCTTCCTAGTCGGTAATTGGTTTGAGGTTAGCCTATCATTCCGATCCTCGTGAGGTGACAATAGTGTGTAGAGGATCATCTGAGGCAGTTACCCGTGTTCAGGAGCATCATTCTTTCAGTTGATTCAAGGTTGGGCCTTCGCAGAATCTTTCGAGAGGTTTTTAGATACTTACTATTTTTAGTAAGTCGGCAGTGGAAGCGCTATTTTGGGCAGGGCACCGGTTTGTTATTAGCTCAGAGTCGACCCAGTTCATGTTTGTTGGTCAGATGGAAAAATAACGGAGCATTTAATGATTATTAAATAATTGATATTTTGACTTTATGTTATAAAGTCACTTTATTAATATATTTAAATATTAATGATAATGGCGTATTATAAAGTATTTTTAATACTTTATAATAAAGTGGAATATTTAACATAATGAATAATTATTTATTCATTAATGATGGGGCGCTAATTATTTAATATTTTTCCTAAGTCCATAAAAGGCGAATTTAATCATTTATTTAAATGATTATTAAAAGAGGCTTGGGTCGAATTTTTCAAAAGGGGTTATATATACACTGCCAGGACAAATCGAACTCTTATGTTATGATTATTCAATTTGTCTTATTCTCTCTGAACATTGGAGTTTGCAAAACCTAGGGTTTCAGCAGACAGTTGATTTTGGAGAACGTTCCCTCTTCAAGATCTGGCATACTGAGACTGTGAAATACCAGTTGAAGGATTGTCATACTTGGTGACTTCATTCAGAGGTTGCGATTGATTCAGGAAGGAACAGAGATTATTCATCGGTTGATTAGGGCGACCTGGAGATCACGAGAATCGACACTCCATTCAAAAGGCCGTTACCACAATCTGCTGCTGGGCCGTACTTTTCTGTACCAGCAAGAGCCAGTACTTCATCTCCGAGAGGATTAAACTTTTTCGGGGCAAGGGACAGGGACGGATCTGCTTGAGATCTGTGTTTTGGAGTTGGCCATACTATTTCTTCCATTCCTTCAAGCGGCTGCAACAGTAATCAGGTTCCTCTTAAAAATATCATTTATTAATTCATCTGTGATTGGGATCTCTTTGTAGTTGTTCTAAAACAAGAATAAAATCATCTACTATTGATCTGGAAGTTATTTGGAGCATTGTTGTTTGTTTATGAATTTATTTGCATTTATTTATCAAAATCGCACTTTCTTTCCAAACATTCAAAACCCTCAAAAAATCAAATATTGCAAAAACACAAAAAAGCACATGATTCAGTTCCAGAAACGGTTGAGAGACACCTAAGTCTTCTACACTTGTCCTCTTTTTGCTGAATCATGTTAAAATATTCTCCCACAATCTAGGGGACCCTAGGAAGACTATTTAACCATTTCCACATTTTGATTCTATCCTTGTAGTCATTGGCTGCATAGACAAAGCACAATCCGAATTTCATATTGTCTTTCTCTAATATGGCCCAAACACCTCAATTGCATTGGAAGCATCTAGATTCCTTGATATAGTTAGCCCACTTGTTATTCATTAAAATGGCAGTTCCACCTCCTCCTTTATCATGTTTGCTACACAACTGAATGGCATCTTTCCAAATGAATTTTAAATTGGTCTCTGGCTCTTCTTGGAGAAAAAAGAAGTCCGTAGAACTAATCTTATTTTAGAAGCTTCTCATAATGTATTTTCTGTTAGGGGACTCAAGCTACTGCATTTTAGAGTCTTTATTATTTGGAGAAGAAAGTGAGGTCTTATGAGTTTTATAGAGCCTATCAAAACATTTATTTATTTTTTCCTCCTTTCCTTTCTATTTTTCTGGTCACAATCTTCTCTACTTACCTTCTTTTCTTTTCATATTTTTTGTCATCTTTTTCAAAAACTTCTCTTTTTTGCTCCTCATCACTAAGGAATAGAGGATTGCCAAGCACTATATTTTCTTTGTTTCCCGCCAAAATATTCTCCTTTGTTAAAATCTTGTTTTTTTCTTTTTTTTTTGTCATGTCCCCAATTTGGAGCAATAAGGGGAATATATTAAATTAATTACTTATAAGGTTATTAAAAATAAAATATTAAAAAGTAACCTTATATTTAATTAATTTAATATTAAAGTGACTAAAAAATAAAATAATATTAAAAAGTCACTTAAAAGAATAAAATAATAATTTATTCTAGAAGCTTCTTGAAATCTCTTGTCAATTCTTTATAAGGGGCTTTTGGAGGGCATTTGAGATATCCTGGAGTCAATTATATTTTCTGCATATTGGAGAGCTTGAATGCTTGTTACAGCTGGAGAAGTAAAATTCTCTTAGTTTGCCAATTTCGGTTGTGCAACACCAACCCTAGTTGGAATTGTGGAGGAGTTACTTCAGACTTCTCACTTTGGACTTAATACAATCATTGGAAGACAATTTTGGGGTGAATTTGGGTTTATTCTGAGGTCTGCAATTTTGTTATAGTCTGCAGATCAGCCATGGAGGAATTTGCATTTTCATTCCCAGCTCACAAATAAGTGACCAGATTTTTATGGGTATTGGAGGGATCAATTGCTTTGAGGTCGACAATCATTTTTGTAGCATTTTTTAGGATTTTTCAGCTGGAGATTATTTTGTTTATCATCTTTTCCAAGCAGCAGGGGCGGCCTTCTCATAGGGGGGCGATTTTGAGGTTAGAAGACATTAAAAATTCCAAGAAAATTTCAAAAGGGTCGACTATCACTCTTGAAGCTGGGCGCACCATTTAGAAGGCAAAAGGAGGCTTCAAAAAGGAGAATCGAACTTTTCTATGTTGGCTGCAAGAAGTTTCCAGGTTCTTTGTTCATTTGCATTCTTGCTATGTAATTCCTCTTGACATAAAGAGCTGTAGAAAATCAGCATTTAGTGATGTAATTGCATTTCTACCTTGAGAAAGAATTATATTGTATTGCTGTTGCAATCACAGCCATATTGCATCATAGTTTCATATAGAGAAATATTCAAAGTTTGCACTCATTAATCAGCATTGTAATTCCCTTATATCTTGGCAATATAGTTCTTGGAGTGATAAGGAGTTTGCATACAAAATGTTTGTTCAAATGTCTATTATGTATAAAATGCACTTCATTCAAATAGGATGTATGCCAAATGTTTGTAAAAATGCCTCTTGGCTGTAGGTGTGCATTTTATATCAGCAATCCATGTTTTTGCATTTGAAAAAGTACAAAAGAAGTTGCATATCATTCTAGTCTCTTGTTTAGTTACTTTGCAATCATTTTTAAAGTTTCAAAACATCATTGGTATCAAAACAAAACCATTTCAAGCAAACTGAAACAAATTATCAGCAAGTTGAAGGTTGCAAGGAAAGTGTTTGACAAAATTCCTAAGGCAGAAAATCAGGGTTTAAACTTCAAATTTGTCAAGGCACTTACACTTTGGCTCTAATGAGTTGGAGCTGATATTTCCCATCTTATTACTCTCTCATTTTTCTTTTTTTCCATCAAGATTCTCTCCTTTATTTTATCAAGCATAAGCTCTTGTGCATTTTTTTTGATGCTTGATGCTCGCTTCAATGTCTTCAACTATCATTTTAGGCTTTTCATTGCCATGAGTGTCTATTGAGACTCTCTATTCTATTGTTGATTTTCTCTCCATTAGCATTTATGGGGTTACCTTCTTTTAGATTGTCCCTTTTGAAATTATCTTGTAAGTTTTGATCATTTGTTCTTTCTCTAAATTCAGGCTTGTACTTATTGTTGCTCCTTTTCAGTTTTGGGCAATCTCTTTTTTGATGCCCTTCATTTTTACAGAAAAAGTAGGCATTCAGTCCTCCTAATACTTCAATTTTGCATGTCACCATATGGTTACCCATGTTTATTCCTAATTGCTTAGGAATGTCAACCCTAGGTGAGAGAGAGACTAAAACCCTAGCATCCATGTGTGGTAGGGTGGTTCTGGTTTCCTCTAATTGGAGGACTTTGCCTAGAGGCTGCAATAATTGGGGAATAAAAGCTCACAATTGAGGTGAGAGCTTAATGATAAATACTCATCTAGGAAATGTACAGGCTAAAACTTCTTTGTTTAATACTTCTAGTGACCAAGCTATTGCTTTGAAAATAGACTTACCCACATTCCATACTCTTTTATTCAAGACTCTTTTTTGCATGCTATGGTTCCTAAAGAAGGCAAGAAAAAGACCTTTCTGAACCATCCTACAAAATGACACATAGATACCAAGGTTTTTTCCTCAAACATCTAGGATTCAATCATCAAAGAATTTCCTTGATGGAAGATTTTCCCTATCCATGGCAGAAAAAATACAGCTATGTTCTTTAGCCTATTTTCCACTTTGGCAACAATAGAACACATATCCTTATTTGGTGCAATGAGAAGAGTTTTCAAAGGAGGAGACGCCTTACCATCTTCTCCTCTGGTTTGCTGACCTCTAACTCCTCCAACTCCTTTTGTTTGCACTTTGAACTTGGCTTCCAAAGATATTTCCACTCTTTCATTGCTGTTCAAAGCTTCCCTATAAGTTTTTTGTTTTGTTCAATATTATTATTGCCATTATTACTATCTTCCTCCATGTTGTCCATCCCATCTTCCTGCATAACTTCCTATGCTTCAAGAATAAGTTACCGGGATCGCTTTTGATTCAGAGATGCAATGAAATCCGGTACTGCGATTCGCAAAATTTTTTGGAGTTTGGGTACGGCTTGGAGTGCGGCAATACAAAAAACATATAAAAATCAGAAATATATATACATATTTGCAGTAGTAATTAAGTTCAGAATACACCACCATATTAATAGTCTAATAACATAGCAAAAATACATCACCACTTTCATAGTCACTAAGTCAAATATTAAAATATTAGTGATTACTCGATTGTCATGATATAAAATTATAAATTAAAGTTCAAACATAAAATGTCAAACGTTTACAATCAGCCATTATTGATCATTGATCAATTTGAATCATATGGGTCATCATTATCAAACAAACTAGCATTATTAGATGCTACATTTTGCGTAGAACCACAAATAGCATTCGTGGCCCTCGCACAAGCACTGCCACTAGCAGTAGCAGTAGCACCGACACTACCACTCTCACGATCAGTAGCTGCTTCAGGCTCATACTCATCATCAATATCAAGTGCAGCTAAGTGACTTGTGGAAGCATCCAAGTCAAGCTGCTCTGGCTCAATATCCCACCTCCTTGTGTCTCCTTCTTTGTAGGAACTTTGCTTGTGTGTAAAGGCGGCGTTTTTTGCACTGCACCAACACGGGAATAAAGAGTTTCCCCATGGATCAGCTATCCTCTCTTGAACAAAGTATTCAGCATGCTAAGATTGCGAGTAAGATCATGCTTTCAACTCCAAGGTTCCTTAAGTGCGAATAGACTCAGTTGGCTCGATGTGATTTTGCTGGTATTTCAAGGGGACTTACGCAATTGTTCGACAGCTGACAACAGACAGTAGACTAAGGGCTTTCGTGTAATTCAAATGATTTGACAGGTGAGCACAAGTTTCCTAATCCTAACCGGAAATGAACTGAAATTAAATGGGTGTAGGGATAAGAATGTTCTAGTCTACTCTAAGGTGTGGGATATGGCGATCAATTCTCACAAGCTTCAACCAAGCTCCGTTTTGCCTCACTTCGGACAGCTTCCGCGGAACTGGTGCAATCTTCAGAGGAGTGACTCAAGATGTTCAGATCACGATTTAGCATGAAGACACCATGCAACTTGGGATAAGATTTTTATTGCAATTGGTGGAAACTTAATCAACTTCACTTAAAAAAAAATTATTCATGAAGGCGCCTAGCACATTTTATTTCTCACTCACCATTTTGCATTTTACTTCACACTTGAAAGGCAATTTTATTTAAAATTCCAATGCCTTGGAAAAATTCCCATCACTCATCTTATACTTTATTTCCTACCCAAGGCGCATAACATACTTGAAGAAAAACTTAAAACCACGCCTTAGCACTTTATTTCCACCACCTCACAAGCCTTTGAAAAAAAATTCTCTAACACCTACCACCTTGGGCGCATATAGCATTTGAAGAGGAATATGCCTTCATTCACCCTTCCTTCACCACGCCTTGAAGTATTTTTAACATCTTTTACCCCATTTACCACCTTCCATTCACTTTTACCACCTCAACTTAGGCGCATTTAGACATGCAAGGGGGATGACTCTTCAACTTTCATTTTTTTGTCTTTACTTGACCTCATTTAGGCGCATTTAGGGGGGTGAGGAGGACGAATTCTTTTGACCTTTTGACTTTCTTCTAACTTGGGCGCATTTTAGCCTTGATGAAGGAGGAAACTCATTGACTTGTTGACTTGCTTTCATCTTTGGGCACATTTTTGATGTAGAAGAGGATAAAGCATGTTACCACGTCCTTCTGTGACCTTTCACCTCCCTTGTTTTCGTCTTCACATGCATGTTTTTGGGCGCATTTCACTTATGAAGGAGGATGAATTTGTTTGACTTTCCTTTGACCTATTTGCTTTTGGGCGCATTTCTATCCAGCTGCAGGATGGGCGCATTTGGAGGGTGGTGGAGGATAACGTCAACACTTAGAAAAATTTTCAACTTCTATCAACTTTCCTTGGGCGCATTTTGCCATGCCTTCAGGATGAAAAGTGTTGACTTTCATTGACCATTTGCGGCAATAACATTGATCAATGGGCGATTTTTTGCATCTTTCCATCCATGAGAAACGATGGTCACCCCTGTTTCAATCCATGAATCCCTTATGGGCTTCAAAGAGTCTGCTACATGTTTCACCTCTTTCTCCAATAAGGTGCAACACACCTTCTCAAAACCTGGGCCCTTATACCCCTTTGGAGCCTCATTAATAGATTTCACCATTTTTTGCCAATATGGTGAACGAACAACGCTGAATGCCAATCCATTGGCATAGACACATCTTGCTATGTCTTCATCAACAATCTCTCTTGCCTCATTCTGAAATGAAACTTCCAACAATCCCTTAGATCTTTTATTTGATGAGGGCACAGTTTGCTCTTGAGGGATGTTCATAAATGGATGGCTTTCTGTAGGTGGAATATAAGTAGGTGGTGTAGGGGGTTTCATGGATTGAGATCCTTTCTTCAAAGGATGGTTTTTTTTAAGACTAGCAACTTTTTGATCTGCTTTTTCTTGCTCAGCAATATATTTCAACACAATGTCATCTGCAAGGCCTTTGCCATCACCTTCTGGAGGTCCTGGACAAGGTTTGATGCCAATATCAGGGATACTACACAAGTGGGCTTTCACTCGACTGTATGAGCTTGTGTATTGAATTTTGCAATGACCACAAATCCAAACAAATACACCACCACCTGGACATTGTTGAACCATTTCTACATATTTCCAAAGGGGAGAGGTTGCACTTATTTTGAAACGAGATTGGCCTGAATTAGAAGCAGATGCCATTGTAATACCTAAGGGCCAAGGCACAATAGATTGAAATAATTTTGGTATTGAAATTTGAAACTAAAAAGCTTAAAAGAATGAGAACAATCAACAAAAGTAATAGTAATACAATAAAAACAAAACAAAATAGTTCATTTGTTAAACAGAAACTTAAAAAAAATGTAAAAAAAAAATCAAAAAATTTCAAAGAAACCTACCTTTTTTGAACAAATCTTGCTCTACAGTCTTCTTGAATCTTGGCAAACACTTGCAAGTGCTTAGGAATAGCACAGCAATCAACCTTGAACTACCAACGATCAGCCTTCAACTCTGTTCGAGCTTGTGCAAGCAAGAGAGCAAGTTCAGCAATGGAGGCAAAAAAATTCGTTTTTCTTTCACAAATTGTTAAAATGAAATTGTTTTTACCTATTTAGTGTGTTTGGAGGTCGAAATTAGGGTTGCAATGAATATTTTAATGTTTAGAAGTCAACATAAGGTCAAACAAATAATAAAAAATGATTAAAAAAAGACGTTTTTTTCGGACTGGGCTTTTTGACGCGAAAAACGTCGCGGATTCGGCTCGGATTCGTCACGCCGAATCCTGGAAGAATCCACAGTGCCATGAAGAATCCGATACGTATCCACAGGCAAAAAACCGAATCCTGGATGAATCCGTACCGTACCGTTACCCAAATCATTACCGTATCATTATCAGGAGGCTAAGTATGTGAATCGGTAACTTGGCTCTGACCACACAAACCTTGGTTTTTCACCTAGGGATTGTCTAAGAAATTCTTTGTAAATAAAATATAGAGGTAAATTTATAAATTTAGTTGCATACAAAGAAATTAGCCATTTGCATGCTAATAAAGGTGAATGCATCACATATGCCTTGTGATTACAAACTAGAGAATAAATAAAAAGCATAACAATTTAAAAAAAAAAAGCGCCATAATAAACATATAGAGGTATTCCAGCTTATAACAATATTCTAAGTTGATTGGCAACTGGGTATGCCGAACTGCGGACGACATTGCTGCGCGACGCGGCAAAGAGACGACGGATAAAACATTGATGGTCAGACATCGCTGCCGTATTTGGATGCAGCCGATTTGGGCGCTGGCGGTTTGGGATGTGCTGTGACATCTGGATAACGTTGGACGGTAGAGGGCATTTGGACTGCTTTCCGGTATGAAACGCTCTTTCGTTTGGCGCATTTGGTTGGGACGCGACGTGGCGTTTTCTGTTCTTTGTTTGTTTGATGTACCGGCTTTCCGTCTGGTCTTCTTCAGCTGTAGAACAAATTCCCTATCCTAATATCATTATAATATAAATGGGTGTAATCTTGTTAACTCCATTTTCCTACTTAGTCCTGTAATTAGTCGCAGAGCCTAAGGCTAAACTCTAGTTGTTATATTCAATTTTGGCTTGTACTGACCATAATAGAGTAGGAATTATTAATGTGTTTATTTTGGACCTTAGAGGTCTTGTAGCGAAAAGATGTGGAATAAAGCGGGTGGTAAGGCAAGGACTAAGATTACCTTAAGCCAGTCTGTTAAGCATCTTTTGCTTTAATTAGATTAGTAGGTTAATTTGAGTGTTGAGCCTTTAATGTGTTCTAAACACATGGTCATTGTTAGAAGATTCCAAGAGGAAGTTAAGGGAGTTGATGGCTCGAAATCAGGGAGATTGAGGTCCTAAGATGTAGGATGATGGCAAAGTTGCAAGAATGTTGCAAAGTTGCATGACAACATTTGTTAGGTTGCATGCAACTTAGTTGTCTTGGATTCCCTAAAAATTAGGAGTATGGGATCGATCAACATCCCTTGAAACAAGGCAAAGGCATCTATGTAAGGTAATGGCTCGAAGACAAGCAGTGAGTGCATTGTAATCAAGTTTTGGTTTGAGTGAATAGAGAATTTCTGCATTTTCCTGTGTATACCGTATGTTCTTGTGTGACAGTGCTATTAGATGAATTAGAGGTGTTGAATTGTTAGTAGATTTGTGTTTATACAGTAGACTTGAGCATTTTCCATTTTGTAGTCTAGTTATTTAGAGTTGATTTGTTGTTTTGAATTCATAGATTAGATTATAGAGGGTTTGTTATCTCTGTTTTGAGCAGTCAATCTTTGAATGGCTCCCCCATAAAATCTAACCACGGGATCTTCCTGAGATTGGATGGAAATGACAGGGGAGCCAATCATTTGTACATATTTAGCAGCAGGAGGTATAGGGAATGGAGCAAGTATTACTAAACTCAAACCCTAGGCGAGCTAGGAAAGTCCGGTTAGAGGTTTGAAAGTGGAAATTTGAAGAACTTAGGCAGGGGAAGAAGTACAGTACGGACAAAGTACGGTTCCAGGTGAGATTTTGTCATGTCTAGGTATGTTAGAAGGATTGAAACTTCAACCAATCCATTTGAGATAGATTTGAAAGAGAAAGTGATAAAACCCTAGGAATTAGGCCTACTAGCCCTAATTACCCTTGATTGTAGGAATCTACTGTACGGAGGAGACAGGGGTCTGAAACCCTGTGAATATTTTAAAGGACCAAAAAGGGTATCTGGAAGTGAAGTTCATTTGCTAGGTTGTTTGGAAACTTTGGGCAGGAAAAGCAAAAAAGTGACTGGTAAGGGCTACAAGCAAATAGGCCTCCTTAAAGCAAAATCTTGGAATCGGTAAGTTAGCAAGTTGAAGGTCCTCAAAGATGGATCTAAATGGATGTAATATGAATGGTCTCAGTGTCTCTAACACCCCTGCAAGCAGTTCAGTGTTTTGTGAGATGATGGCACTTAGAATCTTCTAAGTGTTGGGAAGAAGTTTGCAAGTTCACATGGTGTTGGTCTTCTAGGGTGAAGCACAAAAGGAAAACTCTTGGAGAAGAGTTGGAGTAGGACTTGGTTAATCATCCAAGCCTAACAAGAACCTATTGGTATCAGGTTCTGGGAAGGAGACAGTGAAAAGGTCTTCTAGTAGATTGTGCAAGCAAGCAGAACACCGCGACTACACCATGTAGACTTAAATATAATTTCTTATCTTGTTTCTTTCTTTTATAGTAGGCAGGCCATGTTGGATAATTTTTTAATGTTATTGGCCAAATGCTAATTTGAGAGGAACAATTTTTTTTGGGTTTGTTGGTAAGAAAGATGGATTTTGTATAAATATACTCAATCATCTATTATTATTACAAAACACAAAACTCTTAAATCGACATGGATACATACATAAGAATAATGTTCAAGAGGAAAAACACAATAAATAGTAATCATGTTGGCATCATTACTCTTAAGCTCTTATCAAATCAAGCTTGAGATTAATCTAAATAAATTGTTAGAAGATAGATTTATGAGAAAATTGATATTTTTCTTACCCCTATTTTGTTCTTATTGATTGTGCTTCATTTTTTTTTCAAATGCATGTAAATATTTGTAATTTGAACAAACACCCATAATTATGTAATTGACTAAGATTTAATATTATATAATGTATAAAATTCATTTTGGATATGTATCAATTATTCTTTTAATAAATTTTGCATGGGTCAACACATTGATGAATGCCACTGGACTTTCATTTTTCACTTATAATAAAGGAGAGAGTGTTATTTTGCAAGTTTTGTTACTTGAATGCTTATATTGAGATGAATAGTCAGCTTATACACTCATCTTATGACAGTTGCTCAACGCTCCAATGATTTGTTACAAGGAAGAATCATGCTCAAGTTATGATATGAATGATAAACTTGACTTTTACAAGGATAACAGTGATACCTAGTTAAGAACTACAGACTTTACCCAGTCTTTTAGTATAGGTCAATCGTCATCACAATGCTTTATACTTCCACATGGAAGTAACATTTCTCAAGTTCCAGTGAATTTTGCTCATTACAAAGAAATTGAAGAGCAACTATCCCTAGAATTAGGTAGTTCATTTTCTTGGTGCCAATTTTAAGAATTCATGTGGAACTTAATATGCCTTTTGAAATAATTTTCCAGATAAATTCAATTGTTCAAAATGGATTGCTCAGTGGGCCAAGCCTTGGCATGGAATTCTTCTATTTGCTACATCCCAAATGGATACCTTATACCTATATAAATTGGGTTCTTGTAAAACTTTGTAATTTGAGAAGCACATGCTATGATCGAGTGAAGCTAATTAAGAAGGAATATGAACATTTAAAAGAAGTTAAAAATTTAAGAAAGCACACTGATTCATTAAATGCTTCTGTGGAAAATGGCTTGATGTATGTCTACCAAGTACAAGTAACCCCCTTGAAAGTGTACTTTTTTGGACTTGAAATCAATGTATCCAACTGTGTGACACAGTAGTATGCAAAATACATTAACTTTCTTCGTGTAACCTTTGTTGATGAGAACAGGGTTAGACTGTACTCAACTGATTTGTCCCAGAGAATGCAGAATGGTGCAGAAAAATGTACAAAAACATACAGACGTATCCACTCAATTTAAAAGGAAGGTATTGTGATAGGGAGCAAGAAGTTTGACTTTCTTGCTTTTTCAACTAGTCAAGTACAAGGAAAGTTCTGTATGGTTCTTTGCATCAAATGAAGAAGTTAATGCAGATAGTATCTGAGAATGGATGGGTGATTTTCGCCATATTAGAAATATGGAAAAATGTGCAGAAAGAATGGGACAATCCCTTAGCTCTTCGACATAAACACTTCATGTTTATGAGCATGAAATTGAAAAAATTCTAGATATTTGGATTGACCGAGAAGATAGAAAATATTTCTTTTCAGATGGAATTGGGAAGATATCTTTGTCTCTGGCAAAACAGGTAGCTACCAAGTGTAAATGTGATAATATACCCTCTACATTTCAAATAAGGATTGGTGGTTACAAAGGCACTGTAGCAGTGGATCCTAAATCTCCCTAGAAACTCTCTCTGTGCCCTCTTTTTCAATTCCGCATATCTGCCGCAAACTCAATCCTTGAAGAAGAAGGCATAAATAATCAACTTTGGGTATTGTGCTATGATTTATTAACCAGAATATATATCATAAATTCATAATCTTTCATAAAAAATATTATGATATTTTGAGTGAATATTATTGTGTTAAAGAATATCCAAAAAGGGGACATTACAATATGGAAGCATGTAAGCTATGTGATCATTAACAATTCTTTGATATCATTTTTTTAGAGGGAAGCAACTTAATCCTGTTTCTTTCAGAATTGTTTCAAAAGCAGTGTTCCGCGGGGGCAGCGTCCCCACCAAAACAGCGTTTCTAGAGGGGACGTCTCGGAGACTTGGGGACTTGGGGGGACATCCCCCTACCAACCCACCACCAACGCCACCATCCCACCACTAGTGTCGCTATCTCTAAGACGCCACTAGGACATCGAGGATGCTGGGGTGTCCTCAAGACGTCTAGGGGATTCCTAGTTGTCTCCAAGATCTATAATTCTTATACTTATACATCTTTTTATAACTATTTTTTCAAGTACTATATGTATTTCAGCACCCTGCCACCCCCCCGCCGCCGTCCCCCTACCGTCCCCTTGCCGCCCCCAAACTTAGACCCCCGGTCCCTGCGTCCCCGGCAATTTGGAATCCCCGTCCTATCCCGAGCCCGGTGGAACACGTTTTCAAAGAAACAAACCAGAATTATAAATAGAATTGAAACATCTGGTAAGATCCTAAAGCACCAGGCAGCAACTCATGCACCACTAAAAAAGAACCCCTCATCCAGCTGAAGAGGGGAAAGATCTCAAACAGATATTCCACCAACCATGAACCAACTTGAAAGTCTTGTAAATAAGGCACCTCCTCTAGGAAGTAGGTAGCAAGAAAGTGTCAGAACAGATGTCAAAAGATGGCTCATTGCCTACTTTCACTAATTAGGATATGAACCAAAGCAATGAAGGAAGCTAGGGCATTGGACCTACCAGAGGCAATGTGGCTAGGCAGTAAAGAATATCAGTTGCAAAAACTCTGAACTCATGAACATGTTGAATGACTTAGAATTGTCACCATCACTACAAAATGCCCTTGAAGCCAATATCTTGTATTATAATAGTGAAGTTGTCTCTTTCTTCTTTTGTTTAGTGGGTGTGATGCTTATTTGGACACACTAGACTTCAATATTTAGTTGCAAATGATTCAGTTGATTAGTGGTTCAAAATTTTAATTATGACTTGACCCTCTTCCAAGACAAGTGTGCCCTACATCCTCCCTGTTCCCCCTTCAGCCCCCTCATCTCCTTCCAACACTCCCTCCTGCCACCCTTTAGCAAATAGAAGCATCGGTGTGAATAAGAAAGAAATTAACACAATGTCCACCATCCAATATAATTCCATCAAACTATTTGGAGATACTATTTTAGACTAATTTGATGCTCAATTACAGCATGGAAAGCATGGTCAGGTGATTAAAAGATGGAAAGAACTTTGCAAAGGTAAATCCAAGGGAATGTTATCATATTCAAATTCATTACAGATTAAGAGAGTCTCAGACTAAAAGGTAACTCCAAATTCCAAGATTGGCTAAATACATTAGCTAGGATTTTGAGGTTCAAATATTCAAAGTTGAATGGAACCTTTAACCTAAATAAGAGTGAGAATGAGATCAGGATGAATTAGAAATTGAATATGACTCACCATTGTAAGCACATTATTCAGAATATTTACATTGTTTGATGATTCATAATTTTAGTATTGATGATTCATACCTAGTTCACCAACACAATTTTTTATCTTTCCAATTAACTTATATGATTCATTTGATATTTTCTGGGTCGCATTAATTGCTTAAGAAAACAGTGGACATATGCTCTACAAATGAGGTTGTTTTAATGCCGAGTTGAACATAGATAGTTGTGTGTATTAATTGAAACAGAGGTCAGCACAAGATTACCCTAGGGAACCTAATGTGAAATGGAACTCCATAAGTGTAAGGCCTTGCCTTCTCATGCCGCTAAATCTTCTACATTTTACAAGCTCAATTCCTTCTTTTAACTCTTCAAAGATACTCATCACCTTTACAATACTATCCCAACACTTGCACTGCTCTACAAGTTACTCAAAAGCACTCCTCTTTTGCATTCAACTCCCTATACTTAACAAAGAAGAACTGAATCAGAAAGATGATTTCAATGACCCCTAATGGTGTAGTTATACATCTACATCAAGTTCGGGCTTGAAACAAGAAGCATTAAAGCCTAGGAATTGTAAGAAACTCTGTTTGTAGTTGTTACCCTAATTGTCCATTTCCCCTTGTCAAATATGGCATGTGTGGGCAAAACCACCATGGCGGTTCCACAACTGCCATGACACCTGCACATTTGCCACCTTGCTACAGCTGGCAGTTGTGTCACTGCCCATTTTTTCTTGGTTTTCTTAGGAGTCTGCTTCAGTCATGTTTAACAACAAACTGTAAGGTGTACAGATCACCTTAAAACCATCTGTAGCTTTTATAGACCCTTGAACAACATTGATATTTCACTATTGATCGAAATTCCTTGTTTTAAGAATGTTTTTAGTTACATCTTAATCAGGTCAATGAATTGAATGAGAATAGTGTCTTAGTTGGCTGATTATAACAACTTTCATGATCCAATTTAGGTCGTTCAACCTTGTGACTCTAAAAAGTCAAGAATATAAATCGCTTGCACCCACAATATGGTGAGATGATGTAAGGATAGAATCATGACCCAGGGAATCAAAAAATACACTTTTAAGACATATGGACACAAAACCAGCTAATTAAGACAATACTTTGTAAGTTAAATGGCACAAGAACTTAATGCTTATTTGGCTAGATCATAAACCTATAGAAAACTATAAAATATGGAAAAAATCATATTATCAAATTGAAACAGCATAATAACATGTAGAATCCAAAATCCTGTTGGGAATGCCTCTCAAAGAAAGCAAAACCAACCAAGCAAACTTTCCATAATAAATAAAACTTATGCAAGCACTCCCTCATGTTATCGCTACAGTGAAATTAAGACATGAACACTGGCCTTACAAAATATGCAGGTTGTAATGAATTAGATCTCAAAAAATTTGGAAGAAACATGCTTTGTGGTAACAATTTTGTGTCATCACAAGTTTTCTAAAATCTAAGCTTAGCTAATAGTTATGCGGATAAAGTTGTGTTATTATGACAGTACCTCAAAATTTAGACCAAGCTGATGGCCTTCCCATGATGATGATGAATCCATGACCTTGTTCATTCCAAGGCATCTGCAGCCCAGAAGCAAAGCAAGAGAGGAGCATAGGTACAACTTTTACATGAGAAGCTGAAACTTAATGCTTGTGACTAGTAACTTAGACTGCCTTTAAATCCCGCATATATAGAAACAATAGCACAAATTTAATAACTCATTTGAAACATACACCTCAAAAAATTAAAAAGGAAAATCAGTATACAAGTTATTGGGTCCTAAACGTAGCCTGCATAAGCCCAACTAAAAATCAAAAGTTGTCAGCTATACATTTCTATGGACCTAACTAATATATAATAATTTAAACATAAAATTAATATACAGTAAAGTAAATACCCTTCCCATGTAACCTTTCATCGCACATATAATCAACATTATCTATTTCATATTCAATCATCCATCCATTTATATCTCCTATCATTCAATATTTGTGCATCATCATGTAATATGCTTAAATTTTATGTATTCTACAAATGCTCTATGTCGATCAAAGGCTAAAGCCCATTGTCCATCTTCACTACCAAACAATCAAATAGAAAACAAAATTTGAATCTGCTTACTGATTTAACTAGCGTAGTTGAAACAAAAAAGCTATTGACTGGTGGTAACATATAAAATTTAAATTAGCCTGGCACAATTTGACTTCACAATTGTTATGGTATGAAAACCAATAATATAAATTTTGAGGATAAATTACAAAACTAAGTCAATAAATGCAATTATATTAACTTTTTTGTTTACATATGAAATCATGAATTCCCCTCTTTGCTATCATCCTTCTGATTCATTTGTACTCTTAAGCCCTATTATCAATTTGATGACAGTAAATCAAACTACTTCACAAGTCCCTCAAGTAAAGGATCTCTTAAGAATACACAGTGTCAAAGAACGATACAAGATCACAAGCAATTTAAATCGAGTATCTTAGTGTTAAGTAACCTCAAAGCATATACTTAGGTGAGGAGCTTACGATTTTTTTATATTTTTAAGACCAGCTCAAGTGAAGGTTTTAAGCTTGCCTAATGTACAACACACCATTGTGGGAGTTGCTTGCAGATGTCACCAAAATACCTGACAACTTACAATTTCTTAGTTTGACCAGTTATCCCCGCTACAATAAAATGCAAATTAAATCTGAACGACAACAGTAAGGATAATTCAGAGTACTTCTTAATTCTATTAATACAAATCCCACAACAAATCACAAACCCTAACACTAGAAAACCTTGGATAAGTAATGCTAATACGCAAAATTTATCTAACTACAGTAACAGTGCACATAACTTTACCTTTGAAGAAAATGCACATATCAAATTTATTGCAAAGCATCAAAGAAGAAAATTTGATTGCGAGCATTTTGTGGCATTCCATGCAAAACTAAAATCTCAATTTTTGCCGCGAAACAAAGGCTCTTAACAATATGTATTTATTTAACAGAATTTAAGTCGGAAACTAGCAACAAAGACAGATCCAAGATAAAAAATTAGTTTACATGATCCGCGGAGAAAGCAAAGTGCATTATGTAGAACAAAAATGTCGAAGGCACAAGGTCCGAACCAACTAACCTGGCCTCCTAGTTAAAAGTTATTTCCATCTAATGACCAAACAAGTTTTACTTGAAGGGGATAAGTTCAATTTCTGCACACATCGAATTCTACGAGGGAGAACTGAGAAATCTATATCAACGGAAAACCCCTAAGAGTGAATTTACAGGATAGGATAAGAATTACTCACTTCTAAATTGACGAAGGGTACTCCCCTTACAGACCAAAACTCACCACAACACAGGTTTGCATAGCAAAATGAAATGCAAAGCAAACACTTTCTTTTATTAATGGAAATGACATCGACATTACAGCATTACCCTACCATCATATATATGCTTCCTGAATACATCATTTGCAATTTGCAAATCTGAGCCAAACTCTGCTCTAGACTCTCATGACCTTACAATCAAGTCTCCAAGCCCTAGCTTCTCTCCTCGTCGTCTATGCCCTCCTTTCTCATGGGTTTATATCCTTTTCTCCAGCAAGAAATCTCCTTCACTGTAACCACATCGATCATCTAGGGTTTCCTGTAATCTGATCGTCATTTAATTCTTTCACCCCGTTCTGCATTAGTACTGCCTCCATCGCTCAACCAACAATCAGGATAGTTTCGTCGTTGTCTGCACTATCGTTTCCAGTACGCCATCATTCATCGCATTACCGGGCTGAGACAGTTACTTGTCACACTGATATTGTTATCTCTCATTGATCGCCATCCTCGTCATCATTCACAATTCGCAAACAAAGATGTGAATTAACCATAGTTCCATGGAGTTTTGGGTACAGGGACGGGACGGTTGGGGACTCTT